>CM064482.1:14467711-14744891 GCA_032716605.1 Paralithodes platypus
GGGTGAGATGAAAGAAATATACTCCTCAATCTTGGGTAAAGATTCCAAAGGATAAGTCTACAGAATCGGTAGGGGGAGGAGCAGCGGGAGGTTTGGATACAGGAAGAAAAGAAGAAAGAGAAGGAGGGGGGTGGGAGGAAGGAGGAAGCATTTTCTTCTTCCCACAGGGACCGGGCTCCGCACACTTGTGGAGTTGGCCCCTGCGTTTAGAAGAGGAAGAAACGGAGCGGAACAGGGCCAAATGTTTCGAAATCAGTTTGGACGAGGAGCTAGGAAGCCGGGAGGGAATCTTGGAACTACGAGAAGAGGACGAAGGGGGAGGCTTCGGCCGAGAACGCTGGTGGACTGGGGCGTTGAGACAAACCGGAAAAAGAAGTGGAGCGAGGAAGAGCAGCGGAAGGAGGGGGAGTGAAAGTAGGAGTAGAAAGAGTGGAGAACAGAGAAAGAGTTAGATAAGGTAGAGAACATGAAGAAAACTCCAAGGGTGACAGTGGAGACAGAAGAAACTGAAGGAGTAGGAAGAAGAAGAAGGATGAGAAGAAGGTACAGACGCGAGAACCGGCAGCAAAGTTAGAGGACGACGAGGTTGAGGGAAGGCGCAACGAGGGTGGGGCGGAAGAAGAGGAGGAGTGGGAGGGTGAGATAGAACTGTTGAAAACGGATGAGGTGAGAAAGCCCAGGCGGGTGGAGCTTCCTGACAAGCTGTAGAATGAAGTAAGGCTGTGCATCGTCTTTAAAGCTCGTTAACTTCAGACACAAATTTGTATACGGGACAATCTCGGGAATCGGCAGAATGGGAGCCCGGGACAGTTTTAGGCAGCATCGGATTGGAGACCGGCAGTTAACCAACAAGATGGCCAGATTTTGTGCACAGTGCGGGCACTTAGGGGCAGGTCGTAGTGGAAGAGCGGACAGTTAACTTCACAGGATCTCCAAAGCGCCAGCAACCGCGACACTCTGCTGAGGCTGGGGAAGGGACACAAGTGTACGTATTATGCGAATACCACCAACAATAACGTGAGATGGGGAGAGATCGACCATCCGAACGTGAATTTTGTTGATATTTAGCGGGGATGGCTGCGACTGGTTGCGAGGTGGTATGGTGTAGCACACAATACTAACCACAACATGGTCTTGAAGCAACAACACTATTCTTAATAAGGGTCGGAGCAATCCGCGAACTTCCGACCACCGAGACAAATGGAAGGAGGGCTCAGGCCCGTACCTGTACAAGAGTTCAGCCGTTGGTCCCTTTATGGGTTGAAATGGAACTTTCCGGAGAAGTCTAACAATTGTCGTACATATCAGCCGCCTGACGTTCGTTCTGCGACCGTAACTAGTCGGGAATCATCATGGCGGGAGTGGAAGGTGACATCCCTGCGCATCTGCTGAAAAGGACGCAGGTGGAACAGGTCATCTCAGGTAAGAGGAGCTGAGGCCGTAACAGAGAAGAATTTGATAAAGTCGGCAGGGGCAAAGTGAGTGGGATAAAGGGAGAACAGAAGAAGAAACGAGGGCCGAGTAGTGAGAGGAAAAGAAGGGGGCAAGAAGAATGTGGAATGGGTGGTAGATACGGTTCATAAGTGATGATATGAGAGGAGGAGGAAGAAACGTAGGGAGCGGGCGAGGACGAGGGAAGAAGATTGGAAGAGGAAACAGAGGAGAGAGCGAACAACTGAATGGAAGAGGGCTGATCAGGCAGAACGGCGTGGGATACGGAAGAGGTCAAAGGGGCAAGAACTGAGTCAGTGGCTAGTGAGGGAGCGAATGTAGAGGAGTTAGACATGCCAAGAGAACTTGACATGACTAGGCTCGGTACTGTATTTGGAACAGAGGTCGGATGGTTGTCCAAGGACAGTGCAGGGTTGGTAAAGAACCCAGCATAGTGGCAGGCAAAGAGCTACCACCATCCGAGGGGAGGACAGGCAAGGAAGAAGAGTCAGACACATTAGCCATATTCAAGCCAGCGCCGGTGATCGAAAATCCAGAAGAAAGCTCCATAAGACGAAGGTAACATGGTTCATCCATCCAGTCGTCAACGATAGAAGAAGGGGATGTAAAGAAAAGGAGAAGGGTAGAGGCGGGAAAAAAGACAGAAAAGAGGTACCTCGCAGGCCTCTGTAAACCAACGAGGAGGGAGGTCTTAACCCACGAGGTCGGCAGAGCTCCAATCCTAAGAAGGTGTGTGTCTCCCCCAGAAACAGAGACCACCGGTCATGCTTAAAGCCCCGCCACCGAGACAAGGTAGCTCCCTAACGGCGGGGGAAACACCTGTAAACTAACTGGTCATTCAATATTATAAGTTATAAAGGGACAACAACAATCTTATTTACATTAGGTGAATTCCCACCTTTTCGTTATTTACAAGATTCCTTAATCATTACATCCACAGAATATCCTACTTGATGAATCATTAATTTGTTTTGTTCTTAGTCTCCTTGGTTGGTGTTTTATTATAATGGTATGGGCAGGAATCTCCCCATCCAATTAATGCTATGATTATTTAGTTTAACTAATTCAGTACTGGTGATATTGTTTTCATCATAATATTATTCTGACAATATATGACAATTTCCCGGGCAATTTCGAGAGTATTTAACACTCTCGCATCCGGTAACTTAATTATATTGCAAATGGTGAACCCTTCTCTAATTTGCCATGAAATACCAGGCTGGGCGAGTTTTCGAAACCTTGTGTTTTTCTGTATTTTAATCCACCAGAATGCTGTTTATTGTGATGTATCATATGTCAATGGAAAGAGGAATAACTATACTACATTATACAAGAAAAACAAATGTAAAAGAATTGCAATATAAAAGTGTAAATGACTCCGGAATAAAAGTTTTTCCCGGGCAATTGTCTTCACACCGTCTTATCTCGAAATTGTGAGTGATGACCATATATTTGTATTTGCTCAAATAATAATATTTTTCTCCTCTTTCCAAATCTGAAAACAGAAATTGTCTATCTTCAACAGTTTTCAAGCAGTGACCGAAAACAAAAAAAGTATCTATCTATCTATCTATCTATTGCCTGACGCCGTGATCCCCGAAGGGGTGGCCACGAACGAACCGCCCCCATGCAACCTCTGTCCCCAGTCAGTCGACGCCCCTCCCCCCAACCAGCACCGCCTTCGTTCATGTAGTTCCTCACTCCATCCTTCCACCTCATATTGGGTCTACCTCTCCCCCTCTGTCCCTCCACCTCGCTCTCGTACACCCTCTTAGTCATTCTCTCGCTTTCCATACGTTCCATATGGCCGAACCATCTCAAGTTGTTCCTTTTCACACTTTCCAGCACATCTACCTCTTTTGACTTTGCATAATATGGTTTATAACATTTTCGAATTGTTTCGTTGTTACGATGTCTATGGTTCTAAATTTAGGCTGTATGAATACGGCAGATAATGATGAAGAGAATAACAAAAATAGAAGTTCCTACGACAAATACTTTTTGCTCTATGAATATTTGAAATGAAGAGCCAAAATGCGAATATTTACGCTTCACTCGTCCCCGTTCCGCCGACTCTAGCCGGGTTCCGAGCTGTTCCCCACCTCGGCGTTGCTTTATTTGCTTGGATACGTATATAACTGTTTATATCACCGTAATCGGTAAATAATTATGCTCTTTCTAATAGTGAAACCAAAATAATATAGCGTAATTGGTTCGCGAGCTATGCGCAATTGTTTCCATGCATTGTTATTGTTATGTAAATATATGAGAATGTTTATACAGTTATATATCTTTGCCACAATATACAAAACTTTTATATAATTTTCCATGCCAATAATTGTATAATGTTCATAGAACACATGTCAGTCATGAAGGTTGTCAATTTTACTTACCAGGTAGGGCCACAACCCTTTACAACGAGAAGGGAAATGGCTCCTGGGTTGACACTGAAAAAACAAAACAAGTTTATCTTCAAGTAATAAATTCAGAAATAATTCTATTGTACACACAAATAAAGTAATATATAATATATACAAAGTGTCAAACAAAATATAATAAATGGTAACAAAAATGTGTGTATGTGTGTGTGGGTATACTGTATACAGTATAATTATATACAGGTCATCATAATAATATACTGTATATATACGGGTATATATATATATATATATATATATATATATATATATATATATATACCGGTATATATAAGGTGTCATAAATATATATATATATATATACAAGGTGTCAAACCACAGAAATATGCAGATTTCCAAGCCAACCCAAGGAGGTACTGCATTTGACTCGTTATTTTTTTAGAGTGGCTTCCCCAGGAGGCCTATATCCACTTTGATGATGAAGGTGGGTGAATGAAGGTGGGTAAATGTCGGAGGGTGAATGTCGGTGGGTGAAAGTCGGTGGGTGAAACGAAGGTGGGTGAATGAAGGTGGGTGAATGAAGCCGGGTGAATGAAGAAGAGAAAAATAGAGAAGAGAAATGAATGAATCAATCAATCAATGAATGAATGATTGCACATGGCTCCTGACTATAGGACACCTGCATTGTGGCTATGGAAAAGGTTGAAGCAGTTGTTGACGTCAATGCAGAGGGCAACCGTGCAAGTTGTGCAGCGGAAGCTTGTGTCCTTGTGAACGCCGTTTATTACTTTTCAGTAATAGCAACGGAGTCGCTTGTTGGCCGGAATCCTCTCCCGAGAATGGTCCATGTCCTTGTTCAGCCGGATATGGTTCAGAACAACAGGACGGGGCCTTGGGACCACTCCAGGTCGAGGTTTCCGGACTCGCACCGCTCGTGCTGCTTCCAGTACTGATGGCGGTTGGTTGGCAGCTTCAAGAGCTGCTTCCCCATCGTCACCAGCACCAGCTGCATCAGGTGCTAGTACCACGGGGGGTTGAACCAGGATATAGTTCCCCCCGGAGCAGCAGCATCAGCAGCATCATATGGTTCTGGTGGTGGGGAGGGGACATCGAGACGTGGTGCCCTCTCAACGCCTCCACCAGGAGCAGCAACAGGAAAGGGTGGAGTGTTGTCAGGAGCAGCAGGGGCTGGGGAGTCTGGATGGTCGTCGTCGGATGACCCAGGTGGTCCACCGGGATGCCGTTGCCTGCGTGCATGCCTCTGTGGCTCACGCTAGTCAGGCGGCAGATCTTGTGCTCGGTGGACTGGCCTCCCCGACATAGGCCACTCTGCAGGGCTGAATTCCAGCAAGGACGTACAGACGTGCTCCTGGAAGTCGAGCAAGGTCATCTTCTTCCTTGGGTAGCACTTCCTGTACAGGACATGGGCGTTGAAGAGGGCCATTTGGATGAAGTAGAAGGTGATCTTCTTCATCCACTTGACCGTCCTTCGCTGGATGGGGTAGTACTGGACTATCTGGTCGAAGTGATCCACCCCACCCATGTGGAAGTTGTAGTCTTCAATACAAACAGGTTTGAAGATCTCCTCTGTCCACGACGCCACCTGCCCTGTTGGTCCTTCTCTTTGAAACTGACAAGCTTCGGGATGGTGTCCTGTTTGTGGAAGGTGGACACCATGTTGACGATGCGCTTGTCTCACCAATGTAGGACCATGGTTAAGCCGTTGTTCATTGCTATTGTCGCATCGCGTTCAAGCTCTTTGGCTTTAACAAGGTCGCACAACCGCTTAGGAGCTCCTCGTGCAAGGCGCAGGGTGCCACACACATAGATGTTGTGTGTGAGCATTTGCTGGCACAGGTCAACTGAGTTGTAATAGTTATCCATGTACAGCTTGTACCCCTGGCCTCTGAAGGACTCCGTGAGACCCTCCACCGTCTCCTGGAGAGATCGACCCGGACTGGTGTAGACTCGAAAGTCCCACACATAGCCAGTCAACACCTCTGCCAGGATGTACAGCTTGATACCGTACTTCGTCGGTTTCATTGGGTTGTAAACCTTGAATGAAAGGCGACCCTTCCATCCAAGGCTGCCTTCGTCAAGGGACAGCTTTTCGGCAGGGATGTATGCTAGCTTGAAGCCTTCAAGTAGGTATTCCATCACCGCCCGAACCTTCACAAGCCTGTCCGGGTTCTGCCTGCTGACTGCCTTGTTGTTGTAAGCATGGAATACTTCAACAAGGCTAGAAACTTAGTCCTACTCATCGTTCTCCGAAATACTAGGTAGTCGTGAAGGACAGTTGAACGCCAGTAGTGAGTCAGAGAAGGAATCTTCGTAATGCCCATAAGGAAGTACAGGCCAAGGAATTTGGCCATGTCCTCCTCACCAAACAGGTGCCAAACAGCGGCTGCTCCGTCAACGAACTTGGCGTAAGCATTTGTCTCCACTACCAGGAATTGCAGCATCTCCCTTGTGAAGATGAGCTGGAAGAAGGCATTGGAACCTGCATGCCAGGGGTCCCAGTGAATGGACCAACCTGGGGGTTGAAGCGGGCGTCGGTCCAACCGGCATCACGATCGGGGGCCGGATCGCGAGCACGGCCACGACCACCGCGAGGAACAACTCTGCGGCCCCTGGGCCTACCACCGGCCCCCCTACGGGGCCCTGGCCTCCGGCGTGGCCTAGGTGGTAGGTCGAGGGGGAGAGTGGGGGGGGCTTCTGCATCAGATGATGCAGAAGCCGGTGAACCTGGTGCAGCACCAGGTGGTGAAAGGTGTGGAGCTCGTGAACCTGGTGCAGCTGCACCAGCTTGTGAAAGGTGTGGAGCTGGTGAACCTGGTGCAGCTGTACCAGTTGGTGAATGGTGAAGAGGAAGCCTTTGGGGAAGAAGCTCCTCGATTGCTGGTGGAGGATTCAACGCTGAGCGTGGCACCTCAGCAACAACCTGAGCACGCATTGCGGCTTCAGCAACCTCAGCAAGCATTGCAGCTCGATGCTCAGGCAGAACAAATGCCGAGGGGGTCAACGGTGTGTCGCTGAAGGGGGACACTGCGGGGCTGACCGTTCCCAAGACATGCGAAGGCGGGGTGTCTAAAGTGCCCACAGCAAGTAGTGTAGCAAACAGGTGTGGGCTGCTGGCTGGTGATCCTGCTGGAAGCAAGGATGAGGCACCGCCACGCGAGGTGGATGGAGGAGGTGTGAAGTATGGGGAAGTTGGGTGATGGTAGGATGCAATCGCTGATGTTAGGGACTGGTAGAGATGTAGATTGGATGGGATGAGATGTAGATGGGAGGGGTTGAGATGTAGATGGGATGGGATGGGATGTATTGGATGGGATGGATGGTGGTGGTGGTGGATCCGCCGTTGCTGGGGCTGGTCCAGCTGGTGGTGGTGGTGGTGGATCTGCCGTTGCTGGGGCTGGTTCTGTTGGTGGTGGTGGTGGTGAGTCCGCCATTGCTGGGGCTGGTGGTGGATCGGTTGAGGCGTGGGCGTCGGTGCGGAGTCGCTTGGGCGGAGGTGAAGCCCAATCTTCGTCATTGTCAGTCGACCACTCGTCCGACTGACTCTCGCTCTCCGTCGACAGGTCCAGCACCTCGTTCACCACATCCTACAGCTCGGAGTCCCACAAACGGCGTTGCCTTGAACCTCTGTTGCCCGACATGGCAAGCTGGGGAATGGCGGCAGGCTGGCGTATGGCGGAAGGCAGTAGTTGGCTTATGATGCTGAAACCAAGAAAAGGAAATAAAGGAAAAACGTAATTTACGTTGATAGTTGTCATGACCCAAGTTCGCCATCACTGGATCCATATGACGTTGGTATAGTTCACCATGACGTAGTCATAGTTTGGCATTGTCCGATTCCAGATGACGTGAGTATAATGGATTCATGACGGTATAGTTCCGCATTTTGTAATTCAAACGGGGGAACACCATGACGTAGTCATAGTTTGGCATTATAAGAATATATTTATACCTTGGGGCTCTTTGGCCAGACACCCTGGGGAACAGGAACAACACAACAGGGAAGGGCACAAGAAAACAAATATATATATACGGTATATACCTGTATATATAAAATAAATAAAATAAAAACAATAATAAATCAAATAAATACAAATAACAATAGAAATACTCAATTATGGGCCTTGCCTTTGCTCTCGATCTAGGGGGTGGTCCCATAGACTCCCTGGAGAACAGGAATAATAAAACAAAACAAAATATAAATGAAATACAATTATAAATAAAACAAAATAAAATAAATACATAAATAAAAACAATAATAAATCAAATAAATAAACATATATAAAATAACAATATAAATACTCGATTATGGGCCTTGCTCTTGCTCTGGACCTAGGGGGTGGTCACATAGACACCCTGGGGAACAGGAATAATAACAAAAATATATATAAATGAAACAAAATTATAATTAAAATGACATAAATAAAATAAAATAAATATATGCCTAAACATATAAAATATTACAGCACTGGAGGAAAAGTTCAAGGAGTGGGGACCCCCCACGGGCAAGTAATTATGGGATTAGGTACTTTACCCAGACAACTGTGGTCGTCCAAGGGTATGCTGTATGTAGTGTAGAGTGTCGCATAAAAGTCTTGTCTGTTCTCTGTCAGGCTACTTACCGTGACATATTTGTACTTACTGTGACATTTTTGTATACAAAATTAGTTTATAATTCTCCACACTTTTCTGATTCACTCAAAAATTGCCCAAATTGGGCATAAATAATTGCCAAAAATGGGCAAAACAACTATATTTCGTAATGACAGCTTTATTATACTTCGTAGGTAGTATTTATTGATAAATATATTGGTCTTTCAAGCGAAAATTAAGGTTTTAGGGCAATATATATACGACACACGTATAGCCTAGCTTACATTCGTAATCACAAACCTAACATAAGTTAGGAATGTGACTACGAATGCTTACAACTCTTACCCTAGGAAATATGATATAATTATTATTATTCACAGTTCACAACACTTCCACTGGGTCCATTCTAGCCGCCTAAAAACCACATGGCTGGCGGTGGAGAGGCGAGCAACGAGGCACAAACAGTCACAAATCACGAGTTATATGCATAGAATATATTACATAGCCACAAATTGATATACACTGCCACTTGGTACATAAATAATCCAGATTTGCCAGCCTGAAAGCCGCTCCATGGCGGGCAATGGAAGCGAGATGAGATTTAAAGGGCTGGGAGTCCTACCTCACAGACAGGCGGCCGGGTCACAACTGGTGAAACAAAGGCCCGCACTCCTCTCACAGGGACGCTAGGGGGTTGCCAGATATTTCCTTCGGTAACTTACTGAGGGCTAACTTGCCAGCCAAAAATGCGTCAAAATCGCGTCATAAACGTATTTACCACAAATATTTCTAACTTACAGGTGGCATTATGAAGCGATTGCATCATACGACCACTCTTGGAGGGGTGGCGTTATGGCGCGATCGCGTTGTAAGAATGCGGGAGGGTTAAGCTAAAGTAGGGCGTCTACTATTTGAAATGCTACAGACTATCTCAAATAAAACCTTAGCTACCACAGCCTCTTTCTTATCTACATATAATAGTCTGAATATAGCTATAGTGAAATATATATAAGATGTCCCCGGTACCAAAAGGGTTAAAACAATGTCTTTATTTATGGCCTAGCTAATATTCACCAAGGTCCTCTGCTCTATGATATAAAAATTCACCTGCAATGGAAAGATATCCCTTAACCCTTCCTACCCGGCCTGTCTTAGCTACTGTAAGGACGGTCGCCCATACCCGGATGAAATGGCTGAAAAACGTCTAGGCCTAGGCTACCGTAATTATGTTTATTTTCACTGCTAGAACTTTCCCACTCATCTATAATCGTAGTGCGGTTTTCAATCTGTATTTTGGCGTTGAGTAGAGCTCTGTAAGTCAACTGGTTCAGTTGTGATGACGATTTCAGTGGAGCAAATATTGCAGAGATGTTGCCAATATGGGGGCTTTTCAGACACTAATTTCGTCTGACGTCAGAACAATAACATTGAAGAGTCTTCTCCTTCTTGTTTTCGGAGGTGCGGTGACTCAACGCTTGGGTTTGTTGACATACGTCGTACGCACGGCATTCAAACCAAGCTTAATTAGGCTATTAAGCTGCCGTCTTAGGTAAGGACGGCCGGGTAGCGGCCCTTCTGCTGAGCTGTCCTTACCTAAGGTAGCCCGGGTAGGAAGGGTTAAGCTACTTCACACGTGATTAATATAGATATAGAAATATTAATTCTATAAATTTGTCATGTTTAAGGAATTATAGTATGTTTTGTCTTACAAAATTTCACCGCCTCATGTTCGACTTTTTTTTTTTTTTTAAAAGACCTCCGTCTACGTATTGTGAAAAACCTGTTATCCTCCGGCAAATTGTGGGGTTGAGTGAGTGAAGGGGGGGACAGTGAATGAAGGAGGATGCATGTTTTTCATAATACGTGTTGCTAGCCCCAAACGCGCGAGCAACTGTGGCTTTCAACCATCCGACACATCCCCTTTTATTTATGTGCATCACACATGTTACATACAAATTAAGTTTGTTTTGTTTTACCCTACTGTGGAAAGACTACGGATACACCACTCCTGCCCGGGCCTCACACAGTGGCATGACCCAGTCCTGTTTTTTTTTTTTTTTTTTTTTAAGAGACAATGAACGGAGGAAGGAAAAACACAGATAAAACAAAAAGGTCCATGTGCCTAAAGGCATCCTCCATTCATAAAATGTTTGTAACAACTGGATTTAAACATTTGTTGATTGTAAGTTTGTGGAAAGCAATTCGAGGGAAGTGAATTCCAAAGAGTAGTAGCTCTGGGGATAAATGAATTCTGATAAGCAGAAGTTCTGCATTGTGGAGGAGAAAGTGTAAATTCATGGGCGCTCTCAGCTGCCCTAGTTCTACGGGGAAAGATGTGGAGAGGCGGCACAATTGAAGCAAGTTCCTCGGAACAATTGCTGTGAAAATATCTGTAGAATAATGCAAGGGATGCAACGTTTCTTCGTATGGCTAATGTAGGAAGGTCCTGTGTGATTGCAGGGTTATTGATTAATCTAATAGCTTTATTTTGAATTTTGTCCAACTGCCTCAATGCAACCACTCCACTTCCACCCCACAGAGGTGAACAGTAATCCATCTGAGAGCGCACATGACTTTTATATATTACGGCCAACTGCTCGTCAGTGAAGAATTCTCGAACTCTGTACAGGAGTCCCAGTTTTTTAGAGGCATTCTTAGCAATGCTTCTAACATAATGTGTCCAGCTCAAGTTAGTAGTTAATGTTACACCGAGAATGTCAATACTAGGGGAAGTGGGAATATTTACATCATTAAAAAATATATGGGAGTCAGTGAGATTCTGTCGGTTAGAAAATTGAATGTACTTGGTTTTCTGTGCATTAAAGGAAACTAGATTCTCTTGTCCCCATTCATTAATTCTAGAAAGGTCCTGGTTCAGAGAAATTGCAGTGTTTATTTTTGAATTTATAAGATCGGGTTGGGTGAAAGAATTGGTAAATGTGAAGGAACTGTGGAGTGTTGAGTCATCTGCGTAGGAATGTATTGGATTATGAGTGGTAGATATGAGATCATTGATATGAATGAGGAACAGAGTTGGGGCCAGAACTGATCCCTGGGGAACACCAGCATTTATTGAGTGAAATTGAGAATAAAGGCCATCTACCATTACACGTATTTTTCTGTTATGAAGATAAGAAGAAATTAGTGGAACTAATGATGCAAGGCCGTAGTGTGACATCTTCGACAATAAGGATTGATGCCAGACTCTATCAAATGCCTTTGATATATCCAGTGCTATTGTATGTGTTTCACCATGTTGGTCTGTAGCTTGGTTGATTTGATGCGTAAGAAGGCAAAGAATGTCTGCAGTTGATCGACATCGTCTAAAACCATATTGCCTATCACTGATTAATTTATTATTCTCCAGATGCTTAATTATGTGATTATTTAATATAATTTCAAAAACTTTGCCAAGAGTGGAAGTTATAGCTATTGGTCTGTAGTTTGATGGATCTGAAGAGGCACCTTTTTTAGGAACTGGATGGATGTTTGCTTCTTTCCAGGGTACTGGGAAGCATGAGGTATGAGTACACAGACGGAAAAATTTTGCCAATACAGGAGCGAGCACCAAGGAGCAATTCTTAAGTACTATTGGAGGAATTTCATCTGGACCAGGAGCCTTATCTACTGAGAGATTCTGCAAAATAGTTTTGACATGTCTGGTGTGGATCTTAAGTGAGGGAATTTCAGGTGAATTAAAATTAAGTACAGGGACATCTTGATTTATGTCATCTAAGGTTGAGTTGGTGGAGAAAATATCTGCAAGAAGGTTAGCTTTACCTCGTGGGTCACTTACAAGATTGCCAGTCGGAGATTTTAATGGTGGAATGGATGAAGCAGTAGTGAAGTTGGATTTGAATGAGTTAAGAGTAGACCAAAATATTTTGTTATCATTTGGATTATTTAGAAGTTTATTTGCCTGCTTATGGAGAAAGTTTGATTTAGTTAAGTTTAATACAGTTTTGGCATGATTTCTGATGTTTCTAAAGTAATTAAAGGCTTCATGTGTTTTTGATCTTGTGTATGCATTGTAGGCTATTGCTTTTTGTTCAGTTACTCTAGCACAATTATGGTCAAACCATTTAGGTGAATTAGATCTTTTACTGTACTTTTGATGAGGAATAAAAGTTTCCATTCCAATTTTTACAAAATCTTGTATGTGGCTCAAGGTGGAGTGTGCATCATTAGAAAAGAAAGAGGTCCAGGGAATATCAATAAAGAAACCTTGAAGACCCTCCCAGTCTGCCCTATCGTAATGCCATTTAGTCACCAAAACAGGTTCAGAGTGGGAAGGTGTGGTAGGTGATAGACAGGTGGCCTGTATCAGACAGTGATCAGAAGATCCAAGTGGGGACCTCACTGTAACATCATAATTTTCTGAATTGGTTGTTAAAAATAAGTCCAGTAGGTGGGAATTATGATTAGGATTATCTGGTACACGGGTGGGTTGGTTGACTAGTTGAATGAGATTAAATGAGTCTGCAAATAGCTCACATTCAAGACCAGCATCATCAGTCCTGGCTGAATGAGTGAGCCATTCAACATTATGGACATTAAAATCACCCAACACAGTGATTTCAGAAGAAGCATTTAAGTTGAGGACACTGAGTTGTGAGGACAGAGAATCAAAAAGACTTTGCTCTGGAGGAGTATTTGGGGAACGGTAGATGCAACATATGTATTTAAATTTACCAGCAGAAATTAATTTGTATATAGAATAATCAAAATAGGGACAATTGAAACTAGTAACCTCCTCCAGGGCAATTTCAGATTTTGCGAAGCAACATACACCACCTTTAGGTCTGAAATTTTGGAGCAGTTGATAACCTGGAAAATTAAATCTAGATGTGTCAGATGTGGATGTTACTTGAGTCTCTGTCAAAAAAAGGAGAGTAGGGGATTCTGCTTGAAGAAATTGGTGTACAGAATTGATGTTAGAGTGAAGTCCCCTTATGTTACTAAAGAAATAGCTGTACTGACAAGCAGCTTTGGGACGTTGCAATGCTCTTGACACAGTCGCATGATGACGACCGGGAGGGCCCTGTGTCAATAACCCAACCCTGCCGGGGGTGGATATCCGAGGGACCACCAGGTTTGCTCTTAACAATTGTACTGCCATATTTAAGGTAAGTGTATGGTGTTACATGTATGGTATGTAGTGGGAAGAGTAGTATTTTATGGATAGAGGATAGCGATGTAGGGCAATGTCATGAAGTTGGATGTGTATGTTATATAAAGAGGGTTTTCCTGATACCCCTGATGTGTGAGGCAGAAAGATATGTATCCAGCTACCAAGGCCTGGGAGAGAAAATGGAATTCAGGCTATTCCCTGAGTCTCCCGAAACCTTGGCGGTAGTACTTCCCTGGGCGGGGCTGCCTACCCCTACTGAACCCCTGTTGAACTGAGCTCATGACGCTGGTGGCATTGCCCCGGAGGATAGCCATCCCTAGTCTTTGCTTGAGCCAGAGGGTTTCCCGGGGTTCTCCTGAAACTTCTCTGATTTTACGGCCTATTTCATTCACCATCTTAAGGGTGGTAGGACCGAAGACTCCTGTTCGACTAAATAAATCATGTCACCTGCCATATTTAATATACCCAAACGTCAACACCATATATTGGCATTTTGCTTCAACGTTATGATGAAACAGGGTCGAAATTAATTTGGTGTAAATTTACATACATGCAATCCAATATTATATTTGACTGAACTGCACTTCTGTATTTGTTTATGTTAATCGAAGGGACAAGGAGAACCAGGCCAACTCTCGAGGGTCCATCTATCCACTCGGAAGGAGGGAGAACCATAGTACTCCCTTCACCACTTACAGGTGGCCTCTCCCAACACTTTAATTTCACCCTCTCCAGTGAATGGAGTATAGTTATTTATTCACATTAATATTCAATAAAAGAAGGAAGTGTAACAGTTAAGCGGCTTTATACCATCTGTAAGTATATAATCCAGGATTCGACAGTTATTGAACTGCTTACCTATCTGAGGTCAAGGAAAGAGAATAAAGAGTATATACATTTATTTACAAGACATTTGTAATTATTGTTGAACACAAGAAACCAGGTTCTATTAGCGTAAACTCCTGAACTGGGGCCCTAGCAACTGGTCATACAGTCCCTTAGAGCAGCCCTCGTCAGCCATCACAGACTAGAGTCACCCGAAGATCCTGCTCTTACTGTCCTCCCTCAACTGCCGTGGATACCGCACCACGACGCACAAATACACACAACACCCAGGACGTCTCTCTCGCCCGACCCTTGACGAGGGTAGGGTCCAGTCTCCTATATGGGAAAATTGGAAACTATAGGATTAGCATGGCTTCACAATAGCCTAATACTTTCCTATTCTCAGATGACACGCAAAATCGTAAATAAGGCATTAATGGACAACATTATTTGCTAGAGATTATAAAGTAATCACTTTACCAAGACCACAGTAAAGTCACTTATCACTATAAGGTTTGTTAAATAGAGCACTTCAATTCTTACCGTTGCGTTTGGAGGATGAAAGTCTAGTGAGGAAAGGAGCCCAAGGCCGACAATAGTAAGAGTTGCAATCAGTTCGACCCCGGTTCGAAAGCAAGTTAATAATTCATTAACTCGGCAGCTGCGAATTTATGGTTATTGAAATTGCCTGCCACGCGAAGGTATTTTGATTAATTCCTAATTAAAATTGTCAATTTACCATATATATAATTAATACTTATCCATATGCGCCTATTTGACTTTTACTATGAACATATGAACATTGGAAAGCAATAAAACAACTTGAAACAGCAATTGGCTGATGAAAATTGTATATTTTAGCTCCGCGGTCGTAATCTGACCTTGAGCGGTGAAAGACAAACATCCTCCCTCTCTCATGTCTGGGATGTTACTGAGAGACAAGAGGTGGACTCAGACTGGCTTGGAGGGTCGAAGATACACTCCTCCACCCTCTCTCCCACGAAAATACTTGATAAATATCGAAAATAATAGAGAAAATACCTGATAATTTAGGAGGGGGGAGGAGGGGAAAGGGTGGGTTGGGACACATGTGTAGGAGTGGTAGAAAGTAATGGAGGGGAATTATCTCACCTAAACACAAATTGCATTGTTTTGAGTGATACTGGGGTATTTAAAAAAAAATTGTTAAAGCCTTGGATCTTAAGAGTCTTTCCGCAGCCGCCCAGTAAAACCTCTTATGAATCTTCCAGCAGCTCCCGGGTTAATAATGTTCGAACCATAGTCGAACCCTATAAAGAATAGAATCATAAATCAATCCTATCTATATATATACCGGGTATATATGAAACTACAGAATGAAACTCTAGAATTAAATAAAGTATTAGATACGAACACAATAAGTTCGAAACATAATTTAATCTTTATACATATAGTTAATAACATATTACAATCGAACACACCCTCTTCGAACCTTAAGAATACAACAAAATTATTATGCATATATAAAATAATAAATTATAGCCTATTCCCTCACATGACTCCTTACAAGTATCTAGCCTGAGGATAGATGCAACAAAGATCACTTAAATACTAGATCTGCTCAGGAAGTCTGCACCAATGTTGTTAGATCCAGCGACATGGACTAACCTAAATCTGTAAGGCTGCAAACTAATTGACCACTGAAGAAATCTGTTATTGGAACCTTTGAATTTAGCCAAGTAGATCAATGGTTTGTGATCAATCTCCAATATGAACTCTGTGCCCAGAAGATAGTATGAAAACTTCTGCACTCCAAAAATGACTGCCAAACACTCTCGTTCTATGGTAGAATACCTACTCTCCCTACCCAGTAGTTTCCTGCTCTCATAGGCAATGGGAAAGGACACTCCGTCTACATACTGAAGCAGAACTGCTCCCAGGCCAAAATCTGAAGCATCTGTTCTAAGTACAAAAGGAAGATTAGGGTTAGGCAATCTGAGAATAGGATAAGAGGAAATGGAAGCTTTGAGGCCCGAATTCAGAACATTGGTTTAAACCTCGGATTTCGGTTCAGGTTTAAACCCGCGATTGAGATTACTCGATCCTGGATCGAACACAAAGGTTTTTCCGTATTCGGAACATGGGATTGAGATCTAGATCGAGTAATCCACGGCTTAAAACTCTGTTTAAGTCGAAGGTTTGCAACATCCAATCACAGTGCCGTACGGAATGCAGTTGGCCAATAAGCACATGAATGATCCATTTTATCTATTATTATATATGTAATGCAGTCACTGCCTTTTTTAAAAGTGTAATACGTGAAGCATGGCCTGTGATTGGCTAAGAGGCATGAGCCCGAGTCCAGTCAGTCTACTCTCTCGCTTACTTCTTGGTTTATTTATTTTTGATTTCGCTTGTGTTTACTTTATGATATATACATTATTATTGTGTTTCCTGTGATATTTAATAGCTCTTTAGATTCGGATAGCACTGTAATTTATCAAGTAATCATTACAATTGCTTACACATATCTAGTTTAATGAATAAATAAGGAATAATACAGATAATAAGTAAATTATCAGGGTACTGATAAACTAGCCAATCATGAGCGTGCTACTGCTTCCACTGACTTTCACTTTTACTGCATTTGAAATTAATGGTTCACATGTGATTCTTTATATATTTTAAGCTATATATTTTAATTCGTACAAAGGATTAACATTGTGCATGGATACAGTATATACTTATATTTGCTGTGCAACATGTAATGAACTAATAATATTGGTTCTATGGTAACCTAATACATGTGTATCGTATCTAATAAATGTTCGCGGACATTTAAATATATTTGTATTATTCAGCTTAGAAGCATCTCGGGTTATCAAGACATTAACAACTATTATCGAATAACTACATCAGTGGTTAGGCTACGGCAGTGCTTCGTTCGCTTTGCACCTATTATATAATTATTAGTATGCTTCGACAATTTCCAACGTAATTAAAAAGCTGTTGCCGTTTTTTACAATATAATAGAATCGGTTTAATGCCAGTTTGAATTAGTTGGAAATAATAATATGATATTTTATCGGCGAGTAGAAGCCTTCGATCGATCGTCTGTCAAGCCTCTCGCTGGTTTAAACCTCGGATTGACTGCCTCAGCTGCATTCTTACACTTGTCTTTACTTATTAATATAATCCTTGCTTAGAATGCCTCCAAACACTCTCCAAATAATCAGTGCCAGTCATTGCTATTTTATATTATGGGTTCCTTATGGATTAGTGTAAGCAATCATGAGTAATTTCAGGTTCTTATAACTTCGATCTAGAGTCAAACCTACCCTCCCGCAGGTTTAAACCTCGGATCGAGTAATCCACGGATTGACTGGATAAGCGGCTCAGGATTTCATTCAGTGGTTTAAACCACTGTTCTGTATTCGGGCCTGAGTGTCTCAAAATAGTCTCTTGACTCATCTGTCCAGGTTAATGGCTCCCGAACATCTTTACGCAGCTTGTCAGAGAGAGGGGCAGACAGGGTAGCTGCCTGTAGGATAAATCTCCTATAAAAGGAAATCATTCCCTAGAAGGATCTCAAAGTTTTCTTCTTGGAAGGTGAGTCAATTTCCAATATAGCCTTCACTTTATCTAACTGTGGAAGCAAGTGCTGACCGTCAACAACATAGCCCAAGCACTAAATAGAAGGAAATCTAAATATACATTTAGAAGGACTGACTGTCAAGTTGAACTCTTTTAACCCTAAAATGGCGGCATCCGGCTATTGTTGAGTTAAATAAATGTGGCCTATGTGGCGGGGCCCGGCTATTGTCGAGTGCAATTTTGAGCACGTAATGTGCTCTGAGAGAGAGCGGAGCAGTGGGAGGAGCGTAGGTTACCTCATGACCGCTCACCACGGTGGCCGTGGAGCTACTGAGCTGTACTCCTTTGTACTCCACCCTCTCTCACTCGTTTCACACGTAATAATGTAAGAAAATGACCGTATTTTACCGATTTTGCCCTTCGGTTGCACGATCGTTCCAAGACAACTAGTGATCATAGAAGGATGGTTCTGGTGTCATTGGAAAGCTGAATTAACGCCCTTTCAGGGATACATACTTGTATTACGCTCTGGCTCTTGTTTATGCATGAAAACGAGCATGGAAACAAGCTCGTTTACGGTAAAACCCCCCGCTGGGCGGCACATCAAATATACTCCTCCACCCACTCTTAAGGTGTTAATCTAACTAGAACAGCAGTGAGGGTTTTCAGATGTTCCTCCCAAGTAGATGAATATATAAACACATTATCAAAATAGAAAGAAGCATTTTTCAAACCAGCAAGCACAATTCTCATGAGGCGTATGTATGTGGCGCAAGCCGTAACCAACTCAAATGGAAGCCTATTAAATTCCATCAGACCTCTATGAAACTGAAAAGCAGTTAAGGGTTTTGCTTTTTCTAGCAGTGGGACCTGATAATATGCTTTGGTTAGATCCAACTCTGAAAAGTATTTGGCACCATTGAACTTATGTAAATCCTCCTCCTTAGTACACATGGGTTCAGCATGAAATTGAGTGACACTGTTAAGTACTCTATAACCAATTGTCATACGGTAGCTGTCATCAGGCTTTTTGATCAGTACAACAGGTGAAGTGTGAGGGGAAGAGGAAGGTCTAATAATTCCCAAATTTACCCACTGAACCCCAGCGACGACAATGTATCGTCGGCAATGTATGGAACGCTAAACCCCAGCGACGACAGCGTGTCGCCACTGGTACTCCGGTCCCAATTACTCCGGTCCTATGGCACCTAGAGGGCTCAGATTTGTATGGGAACTGTGTAAGTATCCCACGCAACCATGCCGATGGTTGAAAACTCTCAAAGTCCAACCACGTACGCGTGAGCGCGCAAAAACATGGTTTTTGGGTGTTTTTGCCTTCAATTTTTTACTCTTCTAAAATCGACTTTCGGGGGCTCCGTAGGACCCCTTTTTGACCTTTTTGATCGTTTTTTTGTGGTTTTTCCTTCATTCCTAACCCATTCGCTATTGTTTCTGGAAAGGAAAAAAAAAATCAAATCCTGCCGGTCCCTGGTGGTACCTTTATTTATAAATAGCTGGGGCTCAGTGGGTTAAGAAGATTGTCTACCTCTTTCTCAAAATGTGGTTGAAGATGGATGGGGATAGGGTATGAGTTAGGCTTGAGGCGTTCAGTAGATAAGGACAATATCATGTTGAAGCGCTGTGGTGCACCCAGGAACATCTGACAATACATCACGGTACTTATTAGAGAGGCAGATTATCTCTTCCTTTTTATCTGGGGAAAGATCAGGACATACAAGAGGTTGATTACTCACATCAGGGGAGGGATCATACTTAATTAGGCAATCTGGCAGGGTAGGTATCTCTGGAGTCTGGCCATCATCATCATTATCTGTCAGTACACATGTGTGTACAGTTAACAAGGGCCTGCAATCATGGTTAGGGGAATTAGACTCGTCCAAATCCTGTGTTAATCCTACACAAGCCCTCCGGTGGTATTTCTCTAGAAGGTTTATGTGGTAAAGCTTTTTTTCCCATTCTCATCAATCAAGTAGGTTACCTTATGCTTGCACTCAAGGACAGGAAAAGGTCCCTTCCAAGACATGAGTAGCTTATTGTTAGAGTCTGGTAGTAAATCTAAGGCTTGAGTTTACGATCTTGGGACTTTAACCCTTAACTGGCGGCGCACATCATATGTCGAGTGAAAGAAATTTGGACTATGTGGCGGCTCACACCATAAGTCGTGTGGCAATTTCAGCACGTAATGTTGCTGAGAGAGAGAGACAAGTGGTGGCAGGAGAGTAGCGAGCGTATGACTGCTCCAGACCACCGCGGTGGACCAACTGACATGAATCCCAACCTCCTCCACCCTCTCATACTCGCTACATAGTGAAATGTATGGGGAAATTACCGAATTACATGGTTTTTGCACTCGTGTTGCGCGGTTGTTGCAAGAAAACTAGCGTTCATACAAGGATCGTTGTGGTGTCATTGGAAAGCTCTGTTTATGCCCTTTCAGGGATAGATAGTTGTTTTACGCTCTGGGTCTTATTTAGGCATGAAAATGATCACATAAACAGCCCTATTTTGGGTAAAAACACCCCGCTGGTGGCTACATATTATTTACCGCCTAGGCCGCTCGTTAGGTGTTAAATCAAAATAAGAGTTTTTCTTGGTGCAAGAAAGTTCAGCGTTTTGTGCAGTAATTTTTGCACATTCATCTAGTTTATTCCTCAATTCTATAACATACTGAAAAGAAGTACGAGCATTACGATCCTCCTATAGATCTCTCAAAACTGCTAAGGGGCCTCTCACTAATCTACCATACAACATCTCAAAAGCCGAGAAGCCTGTTCGGTCACTAAGGATTTCACGCAGTGCAAACATTGTGGGGATCAAGTATCTGTGCCACTCCTTTGGTTTATCTGAACAGAGCTTTCTCAGAGAAGCCTTAACCCAAAAACATCGATTTATGTGTAATGGACACCACACGACTGGGCAGACATATTAGGCTCCATTCCCAACTATAATTGTCATTTTACGATAAATATAATTTTACTTATTCATATGTGCCTATTTTACGTTTAATATGAAGATAGCAACATGTAACAACAATAAAACAAGTGGGAATAGTGTTTGGATGGTCAAAATCGCGAATAATTGCCGACCGGCCATTCATCAAGTGTGGAGCTGAGGCGGGCCACACCCTCCCTTCTCGGAGCCTGGAGCTAGAGTGACTTACTCACTCACACTCTCAGACACTCTACACCTTCTATAGCAACATGAGCACGGCTTAGACCGGTTTGGAGATATTGGCATGATAAAAACACCAATAAATATGGGAATAAGAGGACAAATAGGTGATAATTGAAGGGGGGGGGGGATTTTGACACATGTAGAGGATTGATACGAGGTATGGAGGGGAATTATCTCACTTAAACACAATTTCTTTTTTTTAAGTGCACCTGGGGCCTTTTAAAAGTTTTTTTTTAGGCCTTGGCTCATATGAGGACGCTCGCCTTTGCCCAGTACGGACTCATATGAGGACGCTCGCTGTTTATGGGTTAAGAGTGGAATGCGACCTCTCAATCCGACCTTTACTCCTAGGGTGACAAGGGGTGGTAAACAAAGGCTTGACACCCTGAAGTTTGTGAATCTTGTGCATCAGCTGAGGGGTAAATTGAGTTCCCCGGTCAGAAAGTATTTCTCGAGGTATGCCTACTGGCAATGCCTCAGGAAATCCGGTTGCAAAGTCAACTAATGTCAAGATATATTTATGACCTTCAGAGGATGGAGGGGTTAAAGGGCCAACAAGATCAATGACTACACGAGAGAAAGGTTCTGTGATAATTGGCAAAGTCTGGAGAGGTACTGGTTTCACCCTACCTTTTGGGGACATTCGCTGACACTTATCGCATGATCGATAGAAGTCTCTGATGTCAACGGACATCCCCGGCCAGTAGAAGAGGTCTTTAATTTTCATCTCTGTCTTCCTATGAGAGAAATGACCAGCAAACAGACTTGCATGAGCAACAGAAAGGATAAGTTTTCTACAGTCACTAGGAATGACTGAAGACTTCTTACCAACTCTCTCCTTGAATTTGGCAGCAACACATTTACGGTACACTAATCCATCCATGACCTCATACTTGAAAGCAGTTCCATTCCTGGAAACTTCCGTCTCACCCGACTGTACCTTGGCTCGGATAGAATAAAGTGTAGAACAAGACCCCTGAAGAGTAGCAAATTGTTGAGGGGTTACATAAAGAGGAGTTATGCTGGGAAGAACTAAAGGATGGATCTTTTTGTTACAAGAGGATCTAGTTTGAGCTGCGCCAACAACTTCATAGGGCTCTGCACTTTCTCCTTTACAAAAATCAAGAGCACCTGGCACATTTCCTATCAGAACACTACCAAAGGATATGGGAGCTCTAAGCACATCAGCCCACCCAGCATAATAGGGACATCTGATTATAACACTTTACTTTGGGAAAAGAATTACGCCGTCCTAGATAATCTGACACTTCTACTATTTTGCATCCAGTCACATCAATATAAGGGAGGACTTCATCAGACACAAGTATACAAGAGCACCCAGTATCCCTAACAATGGTAGACACCCAGGAGCCATTCAGTGTTCCACAAGTAACAAAGTCAGGGGGATGACTATCCTTAAAACAATATCCTATTCTTTGTTCTGTGATAGCTAAGGTTGCAGGAAAGTACTGTTTAAAAGCAAAGGGTTTCTTAGGACATCTGGGTTTTATGTGCCCTCTTTCTCCACATCCATGACATGTTACATTAGCATAATCCTTCTTGCGGATGGCTGCACTGCCTGGTTGATACTGTGCTGATGGCATACTAGACTCAGGAATAAGTGAACTTGAAGTAGAAGATGAAGTAACAAATTTCTTACCTTTATTGGCCTCAAATTTATTCCTTTTGTAGGCACCATGAGCCGATGCCCAGTTATCAGCTAGGGTCACAGCCTATTTCAGAAGAGTTACATTGTGTTCCTTGATGTAGGTCGTCAAGTCTGGGGAAAGCGATGACACAAATTGATCGAGAAGAATAAAGTTTCTTAAGGATTCATACTCTTTCTATATGTTGCAAGAAGTCACCCACTGATCAAACACATGTCCAATTTGTATAGAAAATGTATCATAGGTTTCCCCAAACTGTATTTTAGCAAACTTGAATTCCTGACGGTAACTATCTGGAGTTTTAGAGAAACCTCTCAAGAGAGCAGCCTTCAAAAGGTTGTAGTCTTGGGTGATCTCAGGTGACAGGCTAGTATAGATATCTACACATTTTCCAGTTAGGAGGCTACCTAGTCGGACAGCATAGGTGTTGTTCTTAATTCCTAAAAGGATAGAAATCCTTTCAAACCTTATAGGATATATTGAAATATCTTCTCCGTCTTTACAAAATGGTAGAGTTGGTTTACTAGGCTCATGAATGGTTGGGGTTACATTTGAATTATTTATATTCGCTAACTGGAGACCATGTTCTAACTTCAACCTTCTAGCTCTCGCTCCTTGGCTCGCTCTTCTCTTTCTTGTGCTCTTTGTTCCCTAGCTATTGACTGTTGTTGCATTACACATTTTGGAATATCATCACCAACTAGTCCTAGAGATTCATCCTGAGCTTAAAGTGTCTCAATAGAGATATGTATGGTAATAGTACATAAATACAATTATAATATACCGACTAGTCTCATTTGCACTGGTGTGCTTAAGCTGGAAGTACTGGGGTACTAACCTCACCCGCTAACATGTAATTAGGCAAATTACTTTACAAAGTAATATAAACTCTTGTTGGAATCAATTATCAGCTATCATGACTCCTAGAAACCCTACTAAGTGAAAGCCTGTTCTTCCCTTAACGAAAGACAACACAAAACAATCTACAGGTATTTAGGCAAAGTCAGTAGTATACGAGGGCTATACAAAATGGGTATACCAGGTGTATACAAGGCTTACCTCCGGGCCCGAAGGACGGCAAGCTACCCTTGGTGGGAAAACAAGCTATAGTGTTTTAGTTACAAAAAAAAAAAAAAAAAATAGCTATGAAAAAGTATACACAATTCAATCTCCTCAACATCAGAGAAGGTAGGCAGTTAATCCTGGCGAGATCACCACTTGTAAGTATATAATCCAGGATGCTACAGCTATTGAACTGCTTACCTATCTGAGGTCAAGGAAAGAGAATAAAAAGTATATACATTTATTCACAAGACATTTGAAATTATTGTTGAACACGAGAAATCAGGTTCTAATAGCGTGAACTCCTGAGCTAGGGCCCTAGCAACTGGTCATACAGTCCCTAGAGCAGCCCTCGTCGGCCATCACAGGCTAGTCACCCGAAGATCCTGCTTGTACTGTTCTCCGTCAACTGCCGTGGATACCGCACCACGACACACAAATACACACAACACCCAGGACGCCTCTCTCGCCCGACCATTGACGAGGGTAGGGTCCAGTCTCTTATATGGGAAAATTGGAAACTATAGGATTAACATGGCTTCAAAATAGCCTAATACTTGGCTATCCACAGACGACACCCAAAATCGTAAATAAGGCATTGATTGACTACGTTATTTGATAGCGATTATTTAGTAATCACTCTACCAAGATCACAGTAAAGTCATTTATCACTATAAGGTTTGTTAAATAGAGCACTTAATTCTTACCGTTGCGTTTGGAGGATGAGAGTCTAGTGAGGAAAGTAACCCAAGGCCGACAATAGAAAGAGTTGCAATCAGTTCGACCCCAGTTCGAGACCAAGTTAATAATTCATTGATAATGTTCGAACCATAGTCGAACCCTATAAAGAATTGAACCATAAATCATATATATATATATATATATATATATATATATATATATATATATATATGAAACTATAGAATGAAACTCTATAATTAGAAAAAGTATTATATACGAACACTCTTGGTTCGAAGCTTACTTTATATATAGTTACTGGGGTAGACCTAGTCGAACACAATAAGTTTGAAACATATTTTCATTTTGATACATATAGTTAATAACATATTACAACTGAACACACCCTGTTCGAACCTTAACACTCAAAGAGCGGGTGGTGGAGTATATTTGACTGTGCCGCCCAGCGGGGGGTTTTACCGTAAACGAGCTTGTTTCCGTGCTCGTTTTCATGCATAAACAAGAGCCAGAGCGTAATACAAGTATGTATCCCTGAAAGGGCGTTAGATGAGCTTTCCAATGACACCAGAATGATCCTTCTACGATCACTGGTTGTCTTGCAACGATCGTGCATCCGAAGGGCAAAATCGGTAAAATACGGTCATTTCCTTACATTATTACGTGTAAAACGAGTGAGGGAGGGTGGAGTAGGGCGGAGTACATCTCAGTAGCTCCACGGCCACTGTGGCGAGTGGTCATGAGGTAACCTACGCTCCTCCCATCGCTCCGCTCTCTCTCAGAGCACATTACGTGCTCAAAATTGCATGCGACTATAGCCGGTCCCCGCCACATAGGCCACATTTATTTCACTCGACTATAGCCGGGCGTCGCCAAAGAAGGGTTAATAATACAAACAAATTATTATGCATATATAAAATAATAAATTATAGCCTATTCCCTCACACCATCTCAGTTAACCCTTCTTAATACCACAGATCCTTCATTAGCTGCATACAATTGCTTAAATATAGCTAAAATTAATTAAACGGAAACCTGATACGGAAGGGGTTAATCTCGGAAGGAGCAGCGATGGCTGAGGCAGTTGAAAGACGCCCAATCTCCTCAAGTAAGAAAATAACATGCAACTATGTGTAATGTAATGTCACATTAATGTATGTGGCCGTGTGTTTGAGTTGATTAGTTACGAAATATGAATACATTAGTGTGAGCTACCCTAGTTAAGGGGAAGCTGGGTTGACAGGCGAATACTGTATTAAGAATACACACGTAACCATATATTTCTAACTTTTTAATATTCAATGCATTGAATCAAGGAACTCATTTGATCATATTATGCGTGGGTCAGTGATCTCTGTTAATAGTGCTGTATATATACTTTAACAGTGAAATACATGCTTACTCCTGATATTGGGATATATGGGCTTAATTAATCATAACTGAATTAAAAAATGAGAATGCAATTGTATATTAAACTTTCAATTGTATCTGACTTAGATAATATCGTTGATATACTTACCAATATTTATTCTCAGGCTCTAAGCCAGGTATTATGTACAGTTTACCCAAGGTCCATAAATTAGGCTACCCACTAAGGCCCATTATGTCCGCTATCGGCACATTCAACTACAAATTATCAAAATTCCTTGTACCTCTAATATCACCCATTACTGTTAACCAATACACTGTGCATGATTCATTCACGTTCGCCAAGGAAGTAACCAATCTAAAGTTCAACAATTGTACTCTATCCAGTGTCGATGTGATATCTCTCTTCACTAACATACCTTTAGATGAAACCATTAATACCTGCATGGAACACCTATTTAAAGATGGTAACAAAGTCCAAAATGTCACCAAAGAATAATTCCATAGACTCCTCACACTGGCCGCACACTACAGTTATTTCCTGTTATATCGAATTCACCTCCGAAACTGAATCAAACGGTCGCTTTCCTTTCCTCGATATTGTAATTGATCACTCGAATAACAACTTCACATCCATCTATAGGAAGCCTACATATACCGGCCTAACTACAAAATTGTCCTCCTTCATTCCAATTTCATACAAATGAAATCTCATATAATAATAATAATAATATAATAATAATGTTATGGTTGCATATAACTGTGCATACATATAATACATATATTGAATAAGTACAAATAACATTGATACGCAACAAAGAGGACTTGATACCTAACGGTATATATGTCCTTAACCCGTAAATGGGGGCAAAGCTCATAAGAGGTTTTACTGGGCGACGGCGGCAAAGCTCTTAAGAGGGAGGCCTAAAAAAAACATTTAAACGGCCCCAGTAGCACTAAAAAAAAAAAAAAAAATGTCCCCTATACCTCAATATCACTCCTCCACATCCCCTCCTTCCTCCCTTTTCCCCTCCCCCTTCAATTATCACCTATTTTCCCTGTTATTCCCTAATTTGTTGGTATATTTTTGTACTAACATTAGCAAAATGTGTGGAGGATGTGCTTACGTGCCTAGCGAGTGTGTTATACAACTGAGTGTGTGAATGAGTAGGCTCTGTGTGGCTTGAGGCCTCGTGGAGGGAGGAGTTGCCTCAATTTTCTCCATAATTCATGAATGGGCTTGTCCATCTATATTCGCGATTTTGACCAGAATTTTTTTATTTTCACTTGTTTTATTGTTGTTACAGGTTACTATCTTCATAGTGAAGGTAAAATAGGCTCATATTAATAAGTAATAACGATATTTATCGTAAAATGACGATTATAGGCGTGAATGGAGCCAATATGCTCACCCATGGGCAGCTAGTTCAATACCCCCCCCCTCGCTGTTGCCGGGTTAAATATTGTATACTTAGTAACATTGGTGGTATGACACACAGTGCGAATGAATGGTGCATAAAATAATCATAGATAAGTTAGAAAACCAACCAAAGGTATATTGATATTACGATTACTTGCCAGAAATAACAAAGTTGTTGTTACTAAGCCAGAAAATTAACTGATGTTTAACCCTTCCAGCCCGGGTGTCCTTTTAAAAGGACGGCGCGGCAGATGGGCTGGTACCCGGGTGTCCTTTTAAAATCCCTATGCTTGAAAGCGTGCTTTGAAAAGCGCGCGGCCAAAATTTACTTTGTAGGGGCGATCGCAGCGCCACCAAGCCTCAACTACTACCGTTATCAGTTCCTACGTGCCCGCCATGGCGAGTTATAGTGAAATCATGAATTCCGACGCGTCCGATTCTGTGCAACCTCCCAAGCGCCCCACTGCTACCCCGCTCGCAACTTCGACACCTGTTGCAACCGAGAAGAAAGCTCAACGAAAGAAAGTGAAACGTTTGTTGAGTGATAGTGCTATACAGCGAGAACTTTTTGCCATTGAAGAGAGCAGTGACGAAAGCTTGGTGGACAAAGACTAATTTTCTAGTGCAAGCGAAGATGACGATTTCGTTGGTTTGGAGACGACGAGAATGTGGATTTATTTGAGGAGGGAGACAGTAGTGATGATACTGATGTGGAAGTGTTTCAGGAAGGTGCTATTGAACTTCCAAGTGTGCTAGAACCTAGGCCTACCCCCTACCATCTTTGCTAGGTCAGCCTAGGCCTAGCCCTAGAACCTTCCCCTTTGCCTGCCCGTACGCCCTTGAAAGTGGGCAAATACTTTTACAAACAATCTTTAGTGAAAAGTGCAGCCAAGAAAGCACGCAGGGCAGCAGAAAAAGCTAGGGAAGGCGAAGATGGTGATAGTGACGCCGACCCTGGGCTAGCAACCACCCGCATTCCTTTGTCCCGACGCTGAGGCTCCCATTGTTGAACCTTCCGCAGCCTCCCGCGCCCCATGCCACCAACGCCCGGGCATTTCTTCACCCGAATTGTCTCCTGGAGAGGATGCTGACGACCCCAACATTTCCCCAGATGACCTGACATCACCTGAGGAGGAGAAGGAGGAGGAGGAAGAGGAAGAGGAAGTCCCGACAAGACGAGTTAGAGGGCGAGGTCGTGAACGTGGTCAGCTTGCCGACGCCGATACCCCTGGGCCTGCGTGTGGGAGTGGGCGTGCAGGACGTCCGCGTGGCCAAGGGCGTGTGCCAGGGCGTCCAGGGCGTATGCCTGCTGCAGCTGCACGTGCTCGAGCATCCGACCGGTTTGTGTGGACAGAGGGGGCAGATTTTGAGCCAGATTGTCCTGCCTTTGACGAGGTACAGATGGGTTCCGGAGTGTCACCAGCATATCCCTGTGACCCAGATGCTACCCCCAGTGAACTTTTCTGTGGCTTCTATGACAATGCAGTCATGGAATACCTCGTCGAAGAGACAAATAACCACCATGCTATCTGTGCCAACTTTCTTGGGAAGAAGACCAGTGTCAAGATGGTGGCATGGAGAGCTGTCACTGTGGCAGAACTATATGCGTTCTTGGCACTCTCAATGCTGATGACACATATAAGGAAGCACGTTCTGGCCGACTACTGGATCACTGGCGACCTCATAACGACTCCAGCATTTGGCAAGTACATGTCCAGGGACAGGTACTTCGACATCCTCTCCTATCTTCACCTGACAAACAACATAGCAGTCCACCTTCCCGACTCTTTATGGAAGATCAGGAAGCTGTAAGACATGATACGTCATCGGTTCACCACCTACCTGATTCCTTTCCAGAAGATTTACCTCGACGAGCCTCTGGTCCTGTTCCCTGGTAGGCTGCACTTCCGACAGTATATCCCGTCCAAGAGACACCACTTCGGCATCAAGCTCTTCGTCCTCTGCGACTGTTTGACGGGGTATGTGCTGGACTTTGTGGTCTACAGCGGCAGTGGTGGCGAAATTCAGACTGACCCCCTCATTGGTTTTGGCGGCGCTGTAGTAAAGAAGATGATGGAGAGGCACTTCCATAAAAAACACATCCTCTACACTGATAACTACTACACGTCGCCTATCCTGACCAAGTACCTCCATGACTGCAAGACCGGAATTGTTGGCACAGTCAAGGCCAAGAGGAAGGGCATGCCAGGCTACCCAACCAAGACGAAGAAGGCGGACATCTTCCACAAGAAGAGTGGCCCCATCCTCTCCATCCACTGGCACGACCAGCGCCAGGTCAACCTCCTCACCACATGCCACAAGGCCGAGATGGTCGCCACAGGGAAGGTGGACCGAAGAACGAAGAACCCCGTCCAGAAACCAGCTGCTGTCCTGGACTACAACATCTACATGCGCCTCATCGACAAGTCCGACATGCAAATGGGCTTCATCGACTGCCTGCGAACATCTTGCAGGTGGTACAAGAAGTTTATCCTGCATACGCTAGATATGTCGGTCGTCAATGCCTACAACATCTACCGTCTGAGGACTCCAGGAGCCAAGAAGTACAAGTCCCTGCGGAAGTTCCACAAACAGGTGATACTTGAGCTCCTGGCTAAACATGCGAGTACACCAGGGAGGCCACTACAAGGACCTGGCCAGTTGGACAGAACGGGGTGTGCTGAATTTTTCAGGAAGCACCAGCTCAACGCCCTTCCTTTCCAGGGTCCTAATACAAGATCCAGAATACAGAAGAGGTGCCATGTGTGCAGCCACACAACAAGAAGACCCGGCAAAGCCACAAAAACCACTTGGGAATGCCTTGAGTGTCAAGTGGGACTGTGTGCTGGCACCTGCTTCAAGGACTTCCACACTCTATTAAACTTTTGAAGTGGAAGTGACAACAGTGAAAGTGACACTCAAATGTAGGTTAAGAATAATAATATAACTAAGTATAAGTGAAAAGGACACACAGAAGTAATCATAAGTGCTTTCAATAACAATATGAACAAGTGAAAGTGACACTAAAATATATATTTCTAACAATAAATAAGTGAAATTGACACTATCAATAAGCCTAGTCCAGTGAAAGTGACACTATAATAATAATAAAACTAAGTATAAGTGAAAGAGACACACACAAGTAATAATAAGTGCCTTCATAACAATATGAACAAGTGAAAGTGACACTATATATATATTATTAGCTTACCTAATAATACATAAAAGTGAAAATGACACTATCAATTATCAAAGTCCAGTGAAAGTGACACTATAATCATAATAATAATAATATAACTAAGTAATAAGTGACAGAGACACAAATAACTTCATGAAAATAACTTTATTGAGTGAAAATAACATAACTATAATAAATGGCATAATAAACAATAAAACACTATCAAATCGCTTCCCGGCATAATTGCGGGTGAAGCGACGAGTGCAACTGGGCGTCGTAGCCGGGGCCGCGGTTGAGTGTTCGGACGCGCCGAGGTAAATATGCGGCAAAGGTTACCTCCACTTCCATCACCATAACTCCTGAACCAGCTGAGCTAGAGAGCTCTACTTAATGCCATTCTACGCGGCAAGGTAAGGCGCACATTTTCACATATATTTCATTAATGTAGGAAGTATATTAAGCGAGATTAGCCTTAGTTTACTTTTGTTGTTTTTCAGCCAGATCGCCCGGATGCAAGCTCCGTCCTTTTGTAAGGCAGCCCGGGTTGGAAGGGTTAACGCATTATTATTTAACAAACCTTTTAATCTGAGCTTATACACACCAAAGAACAGTCGTGATTCAAGTTTTCCATTATACAATTCCATATTAGAACACCTTTATATTTAAATATTTGTTGTGCTAAAGAAGTTCTGAGCGCGGTTACAATAAATGTATTATTTGTTCTAGTTGGATAAGAGTGAACTTCACAAGCTCTTATGAACATATTAAATATTGGAGGTAGCTGATTATTTACGAATTTATACGTCATTTTACCAATGCTAAATTTATATATTCCAAATATGGTTAACAACCTAAAAGCCTTGAATAGTGGTTCTGTATGAGCTAAATAATGTGAGGAAGACAACATTCTTATTGCTCTTTTTTTAAGTTTAAATACAGAACTGATATAACAGGCACTAGTTGAGCCCCATACTTCTATCACGTAGGTCAGATACGGATAGATAAAGCTATAATATAATGTCTCTAGTGTAGACGCAGTTAATACCTTCCTTGTTTTACATAAAATTCCAGTACCCTTAGATAATTTGTTTTTTAACTACTTTTATTGTTCAGACCAAGATAATGTACAATCCATTGTTATACCCCCAAATTTACAAGAATATACCCTCTGAATTATTTTATTACAAATGCTAATATTTAGATCAGTAGCTACAGATTTACCTTTAGAATGAAATACCATGTAATTTGTGTTATCAATGTTCAAGGAAAATGTATTTGCATTAATCCATTGTATTACTTTAGCTAATTTGTCATTTATACGTTGAACTAAATTATTTACGTTGTTACCTTCAAGAAAGATATTGGTGTCATCTGCAAACTGGATGGGTAATAGAGCAGGAGATACATTGATAATGTCATTGATATACTGTATATAAAAAACAGTAAAGGACCCAATATCGAACCCTGAGGCGTACCACAAACAATATTATGTTCAATAGAATTAACATCATTAACCCTTATTTAGCGGGGTCGGACTTAAGTCCGATACGAGAAAATTGGACTAAATGGCGGGGTCGGACTTAAGTCCGTGGGCGTATTCCCGCCCTAATTTAGGTGGAAAGCGAAACTTGGTGGTCAGGCGGTGTACTACAAGGGCCCACCCACACATCCCCACTGCGTGACCGTGACTAAGTGACCCTCAAGCAGCCATAATGGAAGGTCAAGATTTGCCCGTGTTCGATTCGGTGGCCGCCAATCCCTAGTGCGTCGCGCCACCCTACTAACCACGCGGGCTCACCACCCAGAAACTAGATATCATGCTGAACTCTTCAGAAACTTTCTAATAAGCTGTTGGATGAAACCGTCGAAGGTCTGGGTGAGAGTGTTGGTAGTGTGGATGACTCGGAAGACGAAAATAACCCGATCATAGGCTTTCACCCCAAGCACCCCAAGTGGATGTTGTGGTTGATATTGGACAGACCCTTGAGCAAATTGGAGACGTTCCTGACGAAGAACATACTGGTGTGGGTGTTGGTAAGTACAATTTATATTTTATAATTGCTTGAAAATGTGATTGCAAGCATTTTATCACCTTACGAGCGGCTGGTGGAGTATATTTCACTGTGCCGCCCAGCGGGGTTTTTTTTTTTTACACCTAAATGGGGTTGTTCCGTGCTCCTTTTCATGCATAAACAAGACCCAGAGCGTAATACAAGTATGTATCCTGAAAGTGCGTAAATTGAGCTTTCCAATGACACTCGAACCATCCTTTTACGATCACTGGTTGTCTTTCAACGATCGTAAAACACGAGTGCAAATACCCTAAAATACGGTATTATCCTTATAGAATTCCCTGTGTGGCGAGCGGTCTTGAGGTAATTTATGCTCCTAATCATCGCTCCGCTCTCTCTCAGAGCAAATTACGTCCTCAAAATTGCACTCTACAAGAAATTTCCTTTGCATTTTATAGCGTATTATTTGCAGCCGTTCCGTAAATTTTTTACGGTAATACAAACAACCAAAGATTGAATATTTGTGCTTGGGCATTATATGATTGTGGAGAACAGATGTAGGCCTACCGTATATATTATGTTTTCATATATTATATGATACATGTGTAACATTTTTATATTATCACCTCGATCTATCTCTCTCTCTCTCTCTCTCTCTCTGTCTCACTCTCTTTGTTTGTATTCCTTTGTACTCTCTTTGTCTGATGTAGGCCAGGGCACGCCCCTAACTAATCTCTTCCCTCCCAGGGGAAATCACACCTAGCAGATGTTTTTGACCTCCCCTCTCTCTGTCTGTCTTCCTCTCTGGGTCTACCTATACTGCTGTGACAATGAAATTGCTTGAGAGTTTGATTGCAAGCATTTGATAGCGTATTATTTGCAGGCGTTCGGTAAATTTCTCACGATAACCAGGTGTATGGTACATTTCTCACGATAATACAAGCAACAACGAAGCTTGGCGAAGATTGTGTCTACAATATACCTTTTTATAATTGCATGTGACCTTGGTAATTGCTTGACAGTTTGATTGCAGCATTTTATAGCGTATTATTTTTCAGGCGTTCAATAAATTTGATAAATATATCAAAATAAGTCCTGTGGGACTATGAAATAGCTATTATTGGACAAGGACAATATTTTTTTTCATCCCTCCACTGGAACATCAACAACAATGTCAACAACGTATCGCCGTCGGCAATCGTAAGATTCAGAGTCGTAAAGATTCCAGGACGAGCTCAATAGAAAATGAATGAATGAAATGAATGAGTGTGCAGTACTGCCAATACGTATAGCGACTTCCGCTAGATCTAGAGACCTTTACTTCGATCTAGCAGCAATGACTTACACTAGCGGTTTTGTTTTGAAATTTCAGAACAATTTCGAAGTGATATTATATGGATTTTGCCAATTCATATTTCTAGTGGTATTATCATGTCTTACATCTAACAATATATGCTAGCGGATTTAATTTCAATTGGTAACCCTCCCGCTCTAGTCGGCTCCAAGAAAATCGATAATGGTGGCACTTTAGTAAACAGGTGATAAACAAAACCGCAAGCGGATCGGTTTGGTGTATCGGTATTATGGTAAGTTGGCTACCTACTATTGTTTATACGATATAGTAAGTAATGATAAGTAAATTATTATATATTATATATAAAACAAAAACAAAATTCCTGCAAAGCAAGCGAAACAGAGAGAGAGAGAGAGAGAGAATGCAGAAACACTGGAACTGAAGAAAGAGTGAAATCAATATACGGTATATATATTATATATATATATATATATATATATATATATACTGTATATTGGTGTATATTGATTGCATTCATTTGATAGGCGTATATATCACGGTGTACGGTAGATTGCCATTCCTTACGAAAAGAGAGAGAAGAGTCCTAGCAATTTCAAGGTCACCTACGTAAGGAAAGACATCTACCGTACACCGTGATATATACGCCTATCAAATGATGCCATCAATATACGGTATATATATATATATATATACCGTGAATATATACGCCCTATCAAATGATTGCAATCAATATACACCAATATACAGTATATATATATATATATTACTGTTATATATATATATATATATATATATCTATATATATATACATATAATATATATATATATACCGTATATTGATTGGCAATAATTTGATAGGCGTATATATCACGATGTACGGTACATTGTAAGGAATTACTTCTACGTATACCGTGATATATACGTCTATCAAAGTTTCGATCTATCCATCCTTCTGGTTCTTGGTCCACCTCATACATCCATGTCATTCATTCATACATACATCATACACTTGCTATAGGGCAGTTCTGCCTTTGGCTACCTCAATCACATTCATACACTCGCTATAGGCAGTTCTGCCTTTGGCTACCTCAATCACATTCATACACTCGCTATAGGCAGTTCTGCCTTTTGTCTACCTCAATCCCATTCATACACTCGCTATAGGCAGTTCTGCCTTTTCCCTACCTCAATCACATAACTGCCTTTTGCCTACCGCAATCACATGTGGATAACACCTCCTGGGAACACCACAAACAAACAATGAGTCTTCAACACTACCCATAGGGTGATTTGGAAATGTGTTGTGAAATATATTATAGATAAAACAAAAACAAAAACCTGCAAAGCAAGCGAAACAGAGAGAGAGAGAGAGAGAGAGAGAGCGAGAGAGAGGAGAGAGAGAGAGAGAGAGAGAGAGAGAGAGGGAATGCAGAAACTGAACTGAAGAAAAGAGTGAAAAAGATATAATACAGAAAATTACAAGCCAAATAAATGGAAATAGAGGGATTAGTTAGAGAAATAATAATGAAAATTACATATACGGATGAGAAGAGAAAGAGAGAGAATACAGAAACTGAACTGAAGAAAGAGTGAAAACAGATATAATAATACAGAAATATTACAAGCAAATAAATGAAATAGAGGGATTTGTTAGAAAAAATTATAATGAGAATAACATATACGGATGAGGAAGAGAGAGAAAGGGAGCGCGAGAGAGGGGAAAGCGAGCGAGCCAGAGAGAGAGAGACAGACAGACAGGAGGAGTGAGAGAGATTAGAGAAATAATAATGAGAATAATATATACGATGAGGAAGAGAGAGAGACAGACAGAGCGCGCGAGAGAGGGAAAGCCAGCGAAGCCAGAGAGAAAGAGAGACAGACAGACAGGAGTGAGAGAGAGAACAAATATAATAAAAGAGAGAGAGAGAGAGAGAGAGAGAGAGAGAGAGAGTGAGAGAGAGGAGAGAGAGATAATATACAGAGAATACAGAAATAAGGAGAAATAAGAGAAAAATAAGACCGATTACCTAAGGAATAGTAGACGCGCGGGAGAGGCCGAAGTCAGGCCAAAGCGAACGCATCCGAACGCGCCCGGGAAATAGACCAAAAAGTACCTCCTCTTCCTCACCTCTTCCCACCCTCCAGACTCATTCATAACATCCATTCATAGACTTATATGGGGAGACAAAGAGTTGCTCTTTCCAAAAATGATCGTTTCGTTCGCATTGGAGCCATAGTAACAGCGCTAGGGCGAGTGAAATTGAGCGAATATTTCGGGATTATGCCCGCTGAGTGGTACAGTACAAACGTACTGTGACCGGTTAGATAAATCACTTTGCTATGCCTCTAATTCCATACATATCAAGCTTCTTAAGTTGTTGTTGTTGTTGCTCCCCAAGCTGCCTGGCCGAACAGCCCCAAGGCCCGAGCAAGGCCAAGGCCACAACCGAGCGCCCCCACAGAACCCTCGCTGCCAACCACAATAAAGCCTGGGTGACCGAAGCCACTCCATGGCGGGGAGCTGAGGAGGGTGCGGAAACGCCCGGGAAACCAAAGCCCCACCCAGGGCCCTGTGCCCCTCAGCAATTATGAAGAGAAAGTTGAGGGGCAAAGGACAAAAATGTGACGCTTTGGCTTCCAATCTAGGTAGACTGGAAGGTCAATCCACATAAGAGATGCCGTCACTTGAGATCTAGAAAATATAAAAGTAAAAGGAACAGTCAGAGTAAGCTATGGGTATGGCAGAGATCGCTTAGTTCTCACTCTGATCGATCTCTGCCATACCCATAGCTTCTTAAGTAGTATGTCATGATCGACAGTGTCGAATGCTTTACTAAAATCTAAATACACCCCAAGCATAGTATTTCCTTTATCTAAATAATTTACTATTTTATCAATAAGAGTTACTAAAGCCAACTTTGTTCCATATCCAGCGCGAAATCCGAATTGAAATGTAATATAAAACATTATATTTCTCTAAAAAATTCAATAACCTCTTATACATAATTTTTTTCAAATATCTTGGAAAATATAGGTAAAACTGATATGGGTCTATAGTTATTCATGAGCTTGGGATTTCCGGCTTTGAATAATGGCAAAACTTTAGCTATTTTTAATTCATTTGGAAATATTCCTTGACACATTTATTATGTGTGTAAGTGATTCAATAATTACATTAGGTGATTTTTTTAACAATCATAGCAATAACATTATCCCATCCAGGGCATTTATTTTGTAAATCAGAAATGATGCTAGCTATTTCCGCATTATGTGTTGGTGCTAAAAATATTGAATTAGGGTTTTGAACATTCATGTATGACTCAAAGGATCTGTTAGTAGAAGGGATTAGCCTACTTAAGTTAGGTCCAACATTAACAAAGTAATCATTAAAATTGTCAGCAATAATTTTTGGATCATTTACTTCTTCATTATTAATTAAAAATGTATCATTTGGAGAGGGTTTGTTCGACTAATTAATTAAATCCTTTAATATGTCCCATGATTTTCTCAAGTTATTTTTATTGATTCTAAATAACTCCTCATAGTGTATCCTTTCAGCTACATGCATCACTCTCTGTAATATGTTCTTACATGAAACATACTTATTTACATTATGAACAAATGGATGTTTAATAGAGATAATGTAAAGTTTATTCTTTTCCTTAATAGATTATTTTATACTCTTCGTCAACCATGATTTTCTGTTACGATATTTATTCTTAATGATTATTATAGGAAAGCTAGCTTCAAAACATTCGGTATACAATTTGTGGAATGTAGTAAAGGCATGTTGACAATTATTAGTTGTTAGAACTTCTAACCAATCAATACCTTGCAAGGCAATATAGACCTGCGATATGGTTTTATCGCCGTATATACGCCGAGTTCTGCTATCATTAGCATGAGTAGTACATTCGCTAACATTGACAGAAAATATTGAATAATGATCAGAGATATCTGTACATAATACTCCGTTAACTAGTGAACAATTATTAATATTACTAACAGGGGTACCCGGCGTTGCCCGGGTTTAAATTCTACTACCATAATCACCATCATCAACCACTACTACCGCAATCATCACAATACTACTACTACCATAATCAACGGCCTCGACCTCCCTGTGCCTCATTAAACGGCGACCTCGATTTCGGCCGCTAAATGACCTCCGATTTTGGATCTGACCTCATCCGTACTCCCATTTTGGGGGGCTGCGAACATCTTTCGTTCCATAAACCTTTTCGATCGGAGGCCTCCTTCTGCCCCAAACGGATGTTTTTTTCAATTTTGATGTCAATTTCGGCCTCGAAACGACCTCCGATCGTGGCATCACCGATATGACCTGCCCCAGGTCAATTGACACCCACATGCAAAGTTTCAGCTCCCCAGGTCCAAAACTGCGGCCGCCTATTAAGAACACACAGACAAACAGACACACGAACTGATTTAATAATATAGATTACAGCAAATTTGATCTATAAGAGTAGCAGTGTTCAAAGTAATTATTGTAGGTCTGTTTATGAGCGGTGAAAATGAAAATGAAAACATTAACTCGGCAAAATCTGAAGTGACATTATGACAATTAGCATTCAGGAGGTTCATATTATAATCTCCCATCAGATATACCGTTTTATTCATGCGGCTAAGACTAGATAATATATTTGACATTTGATTTAAATATTCGTCTGTATTACCACCTGGTGGACGATAAACAACACCTACTATTATATTTTTACTGTGGCTGGTACCTTGCAGTTCAATAAAAACGGACAATAATAATAATAATAATAATAATATTTATTCAGTTAGCAATTTACAGAGTTGGTACCACATAGTATGTTACAAATATGACATGTACCAGCCTTGCATAATTCCAACTAAGGATAGCCCAATAAGGCCGTTAGGCGTATTTCCATTGGGGTCCTTGTGGGATTCAAGAGAATCGTGCATATATCGAAATCACACTTCCTATTATATCTGTAATTATTCTTAACATATATAGAAACCCCGCCACACGATTTATTCCTCCCGTTTACTTCCACCATATCATTGCCTTCAATATCATATAGACCTTTACTAGCTTCAGTAATCCAGGTTTCGGATAATCCAATGATCGAAAATTTAAGGTCCAAGGTTGTTAGATAAGCTTTTAATTTGTTTAAATGCTTAGGCACACTACGGATATTTAAATGCATTAAGGATACAGTTTGTTCCTTAACCACTCCGTTAACAATCAAACTGTTAAATTTATTTTCATTATAGTATTCACTAGATAAATTAACATGAGCCCTATTATCATAATAATTCGAATATGGATCTACGTAAGCTAAGGGATCGTTCGTACCGTTATCATTCAAATTAAATAGGTTCAAAGTAGGTGGATCACTGATTATCGTTCTGTCTAAATCCGTGTTAGCGGGACCAAGATCAGTGAGGCATTCGCTAAACATAGCGTCGTTTATGTTATTAAAAGATAAGGTATTACACATACATGCAGTACATATATAATCAGAAGCAGTTGAAAAGTTAGCATTGTTGAAACTATTATCGTTAGATGCATAGTTACAAATTGAGCAAATATCAATCATCAGGCAAAGAAAAAATAAAGTAGTCACATCTTAAATGTAATACAAAATTTATGAAAAAGTTATGTTTTAATGCAAAGAACTTAATGGCAACACATAAATTATGATTCACACATCTAAAGCTAGTTTCATAACGATATCCAAATTTCATAACGATATCTACACTAGTCACGAGAGCCTCCCTATGATGTTCAAATTACCTTAGCCTCGACTCTGAATTCAAATTCCTGAGAAGGACCCTTTTTGCCAATGGATTTAATACTAAATTCAACGACTCCTACATTGGTAAACAATTGCAACATCTCCTCCATCATAACGATCAACTCACCACAGTAAAGCGAGGTATAATGTATTTCCCTATTTCCTTCACGGGTAAAAGCAGTTTCTCATTAAAGAACAAACTCAATAAACTCCTAAATGAATTCTACCCTCAGATTTAAGTAAGAGTTATTTTCAGACCTACGCAAACAATCAGTACTTTCTTCAAGTTCAAAGACATAATACCTAAAGAACTACAGTCCTCTGTAGTCTACAAATATCAATGTCATTGGTGTAATGCAATGTATATAGGTTGCACAAAACGTCAACTCAAGGTACGTATCTTTGAACACAAGGGTAAGTCGGTTAGAACAAACAGGCCATTTTCTAATCCCTCGTATAGCGCCATACGTCAACATCCCCGAGACTCAAATCATCCCTTCCTCCAGGATAATTTCTCAGTTCTCCAGTCGTGTCGCTACGGAGAGAATCTAACGATAACGGAGTCCCTAATATCAGTGAAACTAAAAACTTCGTTAGGTAGCAATGAAAAATCAACCGACCTCTTGTGTTTTTAACATCTTCATAATGTAAGTTATTTTCGTGTTTCCGTATGTACGGTATAGTGTTTAGAAGTGTTGTGATTATCTTATAATGTTTGTGGTATTTATTATGTCATCTATGAATCTTTGTGTTTCTATATCACCAATTTACGATACGTATTTAGGTTTACCATAGTTTTTCTTCATATTTTCATACTATGTCATTTTTCTTAGGCTTTATGAAATTATTTGTAATTCACTATGATACTAGTGTTTTCTTACAAGTGTGTGTATCTGTTATTTATAGATCTGCCTGATCATGGAGTAAGTGTGTCTCCGAAATGCTGCAATAAATATAGACAAGATGAACGTGTTCTTCAATCACGCCCTGGTGTTTCTCTTCATTATTCGCCTCCGCTTTCCACGGACAAGATCAATAGCTGATATATATATATATATATATATATATATATATATATATATATATATATATATATATATATCCAGAGGGTATAATGCACAGTGTTTCCCCAGATTTTTTTTTTGTTTTCTATGTGAATGAGGGAGACAATTGGCATAACTGCCTGCTGCGAGTGCCTCCCCCAGAGTTGAAAGAGTGGCAGGGTCTTGGGTTGGAGAGTTGCACAGAGTAGGGGTGGGAATGTGTTGCAAGGTGGGTACTACATACCCTACATAGAGGAGGTGGTATACACTGGGAAAGCTCTGAGGAACACTGATAATTATCAGTATTGTAGTAGGGATAGAATAGCGAGAGAGATGTACCATTGCAGCAAAGAGAGAGAGATTACAGAGAGTTGGTGAGTGGATGGGAGTTAATGATACGAAAGGCTTTCCTTTCTACTTTGTCTAGGAGTGTGGTGTGAGAGGATCCTCCCCACACATGTGAACAATACTCAAACAAGGACGCACTGTGCCCCTGTACAGAGCAAGAAGCTGCGCAGGGGTAAAGAACCCCTTGAGGCGGTTGAGCACATCTAGCTTCTGGGAGGCTGCCTTAGCGAGACTGGTAATATGGTCCTTACAAGTGAGATCAGAAGAAAAAGAGACACTGAGAACATTGAGAGAAGATGTAGGGTTGATTTTTGTATTGTTGAAGAATAAGAGATAGTCCTCCGGAGGTTCCTGACAGGTAGTAAGATGGATAAATTGAGTCTTGGAAGCATTAAATGCAACAATGTTTTCTCTACCCTAATTGAAAATAGTAGGTAGATCAGAAGATAAATGTTTTATGGCTTCATTACGTTTTGTTTTGAGGGACTGTTGGCTGGGACGTTCTGGAAAACTAATTGAGTGATGTAAGGTAGAGTCGTCTGCATCTGAATTGATGGGACTGGATGTACAGTTGAGAAGATAATTTATGAAAATTAGAAAGAGAATAGGAGATAGGACAGAACCCTGAGGAACACCGGAGTTGATAGGATGAGGAAGTGAGCGATGGCCGTCCACAACCGCAGCTATGGAATGGCCGGAAAGGAAATTAGAGACAAAGGCACAGATGGAGAGACAGAACCCGAAGGAGGGCAGTTTGGAAATTAAAGATTTGTGCCAGACTCTATCGAAGGCCTTCGATATGTCTAGTGCACAGAAAAAGTCTCACCGAAGTCCCGAAAGTTGGATGACCAAGAGTTAGTGAGATATGAAAGAAGATCACCAGTAAAGCGAACCTTAACCCTCCTGGCCCGGGCAGGCTCTCCTAATGACGGAGCTCGTATCCGGGCGATCTGGTCGAATATCAACAAAAGTAAACTAAGGCTAATCTCGCTTAATATATGACCTACATTAATCAAACATATATAGAAATGACCGCCTTACCTTCCTGCGTAGAATGGCGTTGAGTAGAGCTCTCTAGCTCAACTGGTTCCGGAGTGATGGTGATGGAAGTGGAGGTAACTTTTGCTGCGTATTTACCTCGGCGCGTCCGAACACTCAACCGCGGCCCCGGCTACGACGCCCAGTTGCACTCGTCGCTCCACCCGCAATTATGCCAGGAAGCGATTTGATAGTGTTTTATTGGTTATTCTGTAATTTATTATAGTTATTATGTTATTTTCACTCAATAAAGTTATTTATATGAACTTATTTGTGTCTCTGTCACTTATTACTTCGTTTTATTATTATTATTATGATTATTAGTGTCACTTTCACTGGACTTTGATAATTGGTAGTGTCATTTCCCCTTTTATGTATTGTTAGGTAAGCTAATAATATATATAGTGTCACTGTCACTTATTCATTTTGTTATGAAGGCACTTATTATTACTTGTGTGTGTCTCTTTCACTTATACTTAGTTTTATTATTATTATACTGTCACTTTGACTGGCCTAGGCTTATTGAGTGTCATTTTCACTTATTTATTGTTAGAAATATATTTTAGTGTCACTTTCACTTGTTCATATTGTTATTGAAGGCACTTATTTTTAATTATGTGTCCTTTTCACTTATACTTAGTTATATTATTATTCTTAGCCTACATTTGAGTGTCACTTTCACTGTTGTCACTTCCACTTCAAAAGTTTGTTAGAGTGTGGAAGTCGTTGAAGCAGGTGCCAGCACACAGTCCAACTTGACACTCGAGGCATTCCCAAGTGGTTTTTGTGGGTTTGCGGGGTCTGCGAGTTGTGTGGCTGCACACATGGCACCTCTTCTGACTCCTAACATTACTACCTGGTGCTTTGAAAGGAAGGGTGCTGAGCTGGTGCTTCCTGAAGAATTCAGCACACCCCGTTCTGTCAAGCTGGCCTGGTCCTTGTATTGGCCTGCCTGGTGTACCCGCATGTTTAGCCAGGAGCTCAAGTATCACCTGCTTGTGGAACTTCCGCAGGGACTTGTACTTCTTGGCTACTGGAGTCCTCAGACGGTAGATGTTGTAGGCATTGAGGATCGACATATCTAGCGTATGCAGGATAAACTTCTTGTACCACCTGCAAGATGTTTGCAGGCAGTCGATGAAGCCCATCTGCATGTCGGACTTGTCAACGAGGCGCATGTTGATGTTATAATCCAGTACAGCAGCTGGTTTTTGGACGGGGTTCTTGGTTGTTCGGTCCACCTTCCCTGTGGCGACCATCTGGGCCTGTGGCATGTGGTGAGGAGGTGGACCTTGCGCTGGTCATGCCAGTGGATGGAGAGGATGGGGCCACTCTTCTTGTGGAAGATGTCAGCCTTCTTCGTCTTGGTTGGGTAGCCTGGCATGCCCTTCCTTTTGCCCTTGACTGTGCCGACAGTTCCGGTCTTGCGGTCATGGAGGTACTTGGTCAGGAGAAGCGACGTGTAATAATTATCTGTGTAGAGGATGTGGTTATTATTGAAGTGCCTCTCCATCATCTTCTTCACTACAGCGCCACCAAAACCAATGAGAGGGTCAGTCACAACTTCTCCAGCCTTGCTGCTGTAGACTATAAAGTCCAGCACATACCCCATCAAGCAGTCGCAGAGGACGAAGAGCTTGATGCCGAAGCGGTGTCTCTTGGACGGGATATACTGTCGGAAGTGCAGCCTACCACGGAACAGGACCAGAGACTCGTCGAGGCACATCTTCTGGAAATGAATCAGGTATGTGGTGAACCGATGACGTATCATGTCATACAGCTTCCTGATCTTCCATAATGAGTCGGGAAGGTGGACTGCCATGTTGTTTGTCAGGTGGAGATAGGAGAGGATGTCGAAGTACCTGTCCCTGGACATGTATTTGCCAAATGATAGAGTCGTTATGATGTCGCCAGTGATCCAGTAGTCAGCCAGAACGTGCTTCCTTATATGAGTCATCAGCATTGTGAGTGCCAAGAACACATATAGTTCTGCCACAGTGAGAGCTCTCCATGCCACCATCTTGGCACTGGTCTTCCTCCCAAGAAAGTTGGCACAGATAGCATGGTGGTGATTCGTCTCTTTGACGAGGTATTCCATGACTTCATTGTCATAGAAGCCACAGAAAAGTTCACTGGGGGTAGCATCTGGGCCACAGGGATATGCTGGTGACACCCCAGAACCCATCTGTACCTCGTCAAAGGCAGGACAATCTGGCTCAAAATCAGCTCCATCTGTCCACACAAACAGGTCGGATGCTGATGCTCGAGGTCGTGCTGCAGCAGGCACACGCCCTGGCCGCCCTGGCACACGCCCTTGGCCACGCGGACGCCCTGCACGCCCACGCCCAGGCCGAGGCCCAGGGGCAGCGGCGTCGGCAGGCTGACCACGTCCACGACCTCGCCCTCTCCCTCGATTTGTCGGCACATCCTCTTCCTCTTCCTGTTCCTGTTCCTCTTCCTCTTCCTCCTCAGGCGACGTCAGGTCATCTGGGGCAATGTTGGGGTCATCAGCATCCTCCTCAGGAGACAATTCTGGTGAAGAAGTGACCGGGCGTCGGCGGTGTGGGGTGCGGGAGGCTGCGGGAGCTTCAAGAATGGGAGCCGAGGCCTCGGGAGTTGGGCTCCTTTTGCGGCGAGCCGAGGGCTTTTCACCAGGAAATAATGCTCTGCGGTGTGGTGAGGCCTGTGGCACATCACCAATACCACTTGAAGAGGCCCTTTGGTCATCCTGAACGAGAGATGAAGGAGAGGGCTCTGGGTGACCCACGCGGCGTCCCGTGTCAAGGCGTCGGGACAATGGAATGCGGGTGGTTGCTAGGCCATGGTCGGCGTCATTATCGCTATCTTCAGCTTCCCTATTCTTTTCTGCGGCTGCCCTGCGTGCTTTTTTAGCTGCACTTTTGATCAATGATTGTTTGTAGAAATATTTGCCCACTTTCAAGGGCGTACGGGCAGGCAAAGGGGAAGGTCCTGGGGTAGGGCTAGGGCTAGGCCTAGGCTGACCTAGCAAAGATAGCGAGGGGGTAGGCCTAGGTTCTAGCACACTGGGAAGCTCAATGGCACCTTCCTGAAACACTTCCACATCAGGATCATCACTACTGTCTCCCCCCTCAAATAAATCGACATTATCGTCGTCTCCAAAGCCCACGAAATCGTCTTCACTTTCACTTATAAATTGTACCTTGTCCACCAAGCTTTCGCCACTGCTCTCTTCATCACTTTCAAAAATGTGTCGCTGTATAGCGCTATCACTCAACAAACGCTTAACTTAATTTTGTTGAGCTCTCTTCTCGGTTGGAACAGGCGTTGAAGTTGCGAGTGGGGTAGCACTGGGGCCCGCGGGAGGTTGCAACGAATCGGACACGTCGGAAAACATTTTTTCAGTATTACTCGCTATGGCGGCCACGTACGAACTGATAACACTAGTAGTTGAGGCTTGGTGGCGCTGCGGTCGCTCCTACCATGCCAAAATTGGCCGCGCAAATTTTGAAGCACGCTTTCAAGCACAAGGATTTTAAAATGACACCCGGGTTCTGGCCCTTTTGTTTTGGTGTCATTTTAAAATGATACCTGGGCTGGAAGGGTTAAGGAAGCCATACCTGGCGATCTGAGAGCAGACTGGCACTCTCCGCCTAATAATATAGGGGCCCGAATCTGGTGGATAGTGACATTTTAAGTTGAATAATCGAGAAGCAAAAGATAAGGAATATATACAATATCCGTATGAATAAAATAAATAAATATAGAGTGTTTAAACAATATAAACCATAATTGGAGGTTGGTAGGGCATCAGGCGTAGTGAGGAAGACTTTGAATTAAAGAGGGATAGAGAGAAAGGTCCGGTAATGGTAGGAGGAAGAGTAAACAGTGTATGAGGGGAGAGCAAGATTGATTGATGGGGAAATGATGGACCATTATAATATACTGGAAAGACTGAGGGGAAGAGAGGGGAAGGTCAGGCAGGAGTGGAGAACATAGATAAGGATTGATATGTAAATTACTGAGTTAGAGATACAATTTGACCACATGTGAGTTTCATTCTATAAGGAAGTTGGAGGTGTTGTTATTGATATTTAGCAGAATTGCCAGCCAAAATACGGTTGGGGTAAATTTATAGATATATAAAAACCATTTCAACATAATGTTGATCCATCAAAAACCTGCATTATTATTGCATTTCTGTTTAACCTTTAAACGGCTAAGCTATGGTAGTTCACAGGGTACCGCCGTGCAAAGGTATTTGGTTCAATTTTGACGAAACTTGTCGTATCTATATAATATTTTCGATTGTCTGTGTGTGTGTGTGTGTGTGTTCTTAACCCTCCCGCATCCAGCAACTTAATTATCTAACTTATGGTAAGACATTCTCTAATTTGCCATGAAATATCAGACTGGGCGAGTTTTCGAAGCCTTGTGTTTTCTGTATTTTCATCCACCAGAATGCTGTTTATTGTGATGTATCATATGTCAATGGAAAGAGGAATATTTATAGTACATGATAAAACCAAAAAAATGTAAACAAATCGAAATATGAAAGTGTAAATGAGTCCGGAATACAATTATTTCCCATGCAATTGTCTTCACACCGTCCTAGCTCTAAATTGTGAGTGATGACCATATATTTGTTTTTGCTCAAATAATAGTATTTTTTCTCCTCTTACCAAATCTGAAAACAGAAATTGTTTATCTTCAATAGTTCTCAAGCAGTGACCGATTTTTTTTTTTTTTTTTATTGATATGGTTTATAACATTTTCGATTTATTTCGTTGCTACGAAGTGTATGGTTTTAAATTTAGGCTGTATGAATACAGCAAATAATGCTGATGAGTATAAAACAAACTAGAAGTTCCTAGGACAAATACTTTTTGCGCTATGAATATTTGAAATGAAGAGCCAAAATGCGAATATTTATGCTCCACCCATCTCTGTTCCGGCGATGCTAGCTGGGTTCCGAGCTGTTCCCCACCTCGTGGTTGCGTTATTTGCTCGGATACGTATATAACTGTATATATCACCAGAATCGAAACATTGTGCTCTTTCCAATGGTGAAAAAATAATAATATAGCGTAATTGGTTCGCGAGCTATGCGCAATTGTTTCCATGCAGTGACCAAAAAAAAAAAAAAATATGGTTTATAACATTTTCGATTTATTTCGTTGCTACGAAGTGTATGGTTTTAAATTTAAGCTGTATGAATACGGCAAATAATGCTGATGAGTATAAAACAAACTAGAAGTTCCTAGGACAAATACTTTTTGCCCTATGAATATTTGAAATGAAGAGCCAAAATGCGAATATTTACGCTTCACCCGTCTCTTTTCCGCCAATGCTAGCCGGGTTCCGAGCTGTTCCCCACCTCGGCATTGGTTTATTTGCTCGGATACGTATATAACTGTTTATATCACCGTCATTGGAAAATTATGCTCTTTCTAATGGTGAAAACAAAAATAATATAGCGTTATTGGTTCGTGAGCTATGCTCAATTGTTTCCATGCATTGTTATTGTTATGTAAATATATGAGAATGTTTATACAGTTGTATATCTTTGCCACAATGTACAACATTTATATAAATATATAAATATAATATATATATATATATATATATATATATATATATATATATATATATATATATATATATATATACGGTATATATATATATATATATAAAATAAATGAAATAAAAATATAAATAAAATGAAATAAATCAAATCAAATAAATAAATATATAAATAAAATAAAAATGTAATAATAATATAAATACTCGATTATGGGCCTTGGGCTTGCTCGGGACCTTGGGGCTGATCCGCTAGACACCCTGGGGAACAGGAATAACAAAACAAATATATACGGTATATATATATAAAATAAATAAAATAAACATAAATAAAATAAAATTAATAAAATAAAATAAATGAAAACTAATAAATCAAATATATAAATATTTAAATAAAATACAAAATATAATAATAATATAAATACTCGATTATGGGCCTTGGGCTTGCTTGGGACCTTGGGGCTGTTATATACTGTATAATTATAGGCTATATATAATATATATATATATATAATAATATACTGTAATATAACTAAAATTCCATAGAGTACTTACCATACTTCCTGTAAGCATTCCTGTGACATCTTCGTGATTATAATGAATTTATTTCGTAGGCAGTATTTATTGATAAATATATTTGTCTTTCAAGCAAAAAATAGTGTAAAGTCATCAATGATACCTAGACAAAACTGCATCAATACTCAAGGGGTTAACCAAGATTCACTCCCCTCAGTCACCAAAAGTCACAAGTAACATCTTATATACATATATAGTTCGAAGTATTCACTAAACACTTTCACTGGGTAGATGAAATAATCCATAATTGCCTGCCTATAGCTAGGCATGGTGGGCCAGAGGGATGGAGCGCAGAATTTAAAGGGCCGGGACCCTGCCTCACAGTCTGGGGGCCGGGAAACTACTGACTTTACAGAGGCCCGTGCTCCTCAGAGATGGACGCTATGGGGTTGCTAGATACTTCCTTTTGTAACTTACTGATGCCTAACTTACCAGTCCAAATTGAGTCTAAATTGAGTCATAAACTTATTTTTAGCGAATATTTCTAACTTACAGGTGGCATTATGACGCGATTGCATCATACGAGCACTCTTGGAGGAGTGGCGTTATGACGCGATCGCGTCCTATAGATGCGGGAGGGTTAATAGGCGGCCGCAGTTTTGGACCTGGGAAGCTGAAACTTTGCATGTGGGTGTCAATTGACCTGGGTCAGGTCATAGAGGGGGCGAGGCCACGATCGGAGGTCGTTTCGAGGCCGAAATTGAAAAAAAATGAAAAATTGCCGTTTGGGGCAGGAGGCCTCCGATCGAAAAGGTGTATGGGACGAAAGTTGTTTGCAGCTGCCCAAAATGGGGATACGGATGAGGTCAGATCCAAAATCGGAGGTCATTTAGCGGCCGAAATCGAGGTCGCCGTTTAATGAGGCACAGGGAGGTCGAGGCCGGTGATTAGGGTAGTAGTAGTATTGTGATGATTGTGGTAGTAGTGATTGATGATGGTGATTATGGTAGTAGTAGTGGTGGTAGTAGTGATGGTGATTATGGTGATTACCCGGGCAACGCAGGGTACCCCTGCTAGTTTACCATATTACTTATCCATATGCTCCTCTTTTTCTCTTAACCCATTGAGACCCAGCGTCGCACGTGATGCGTCGGCAGTTTGTTATCACCAACTCCCAGCGACGCATCACGTGCGTCCGGCATATTAAAATCATTTACGTGGCTCGTAAGGTAGGAAATGGCGGGAGAATAGGAGGGGGAGGTACCGTAGTGTGTGTAGGAGCCGGGCCGGTAGGTGTGAGCGGGCCAAGACAGCCGCGCGGCCGGTGGTGGTGGGCTTAGTGGGGATACTTTACACCCTTAGTTCACCGCCACTTTGAACCTTCATTACTCCGGTCGTATGGGAGCTAGAGGCTTGAGATTTATGTGAGACACTCCTTAGGATGTATGCCGTACAATGCCATACTCAGTTTTCACCCTAGTGCTCCCGGGCGGGTGGTCATGCGGGGGAGACGAACTTTCGACCCCACCCCACCCCCCCCCCCGCCCCCCAAATGACCGAGGTGAGTTTTTTTTTTTTTTTCTTCATTTCTCACCATTCTCTTCCATTTTGGCTCAACAAATTTTTTTGAGGCTCCCCCCCCCCCAAAAAAAAATATCCGAGGTGATTTTTTTTTTTTTTTTTTCATTTCTCATCCTTGTCTTCCATTTTAGCAAACAAAAAAAAGAAGTGAAAATGGCTTGGGACTGGGGTGAACCAAATATCATAACTAGCCGGGGCTCAACGGGTTAATATGAACATATAAACAATTAAGAGCAATAAAAGAAGTGGGAATAGCATTTGGGGGGTGAAAAAGATATATTATTGCCGCCTTGTCTTATCATAAGGCGAGAGCCCAGGCGGCAAACACCCTCAATCTCCGACCGCCAGTGCGACACTAAGGCCTTGCAATAGAAGTCTCTGTGTTCCAAGGATCTCTAGCTGCCTCGCCCGTGTTAACCAGACTGTGTGAGGGAAATTTGCGTGGAAAATTACCCGATAGAAGGGGGAATAAGAGGAAAAATACCTGATAATTGCGAAGGGTGTGAAAAGGGGGAAGGGGGGGAGGGGTTGGGGTACATATGGAGGAGTGGTAGAAAGTAATGAAGGGGGATTATCTCACCTACTCACATATTGCTATGTTTTGAGTGCCACTGGGGTGTTTTGAAAGGGTTGTTTATGTGCTGGTTCTATAGAGGATACTCGCATTGCACCATAAAAACCTCTATAGAGGACGCTCGCTGTTTATGGGTTAATAACGATGTTTATGGCTCCAACTTCCTTATTGCCAGAAACTTGCAAGTGGTCAATTACAAGTATAGTTATTGGAAGGAACCAATAACAAATATTGTGGTTAATAAATGAAGAAAAAAAGAAGGGCGGGAAACTGAACAAGTGGTAAGGAATGTGTATAGGACTTTATAGGCTACATATCCTTCAGGATTATCTAGCCAGAATAAGTCAGGAAGAAAGTCAAGACCTGACATTTTTTTCGAGAACTCCAGTCCCTTCGTGATAAAGCGCTAAATGCATATATGTACCGTCACGGTCATTACTGTTGATGCTTATATTTTTGATACTGTCTCGGGATGAACAGCATCTCCGTAATAATTTGGTAGTTTACATTTGCATTTCGGAAGTGCGTTTTATCAGTTCGAGGTATATAATGTATATATCATAATTGTTGACTAGGACTTCACATACGACTGTAATTACACCCACATACACAAATATATCCATGTAGATGAGAAGGAGAAATAGGGTATTGTAGAAAACCAAATTTAATACTAGAGGAAATACATAGAGAAAATTGGAAGACTTAAACATGAATGAGAGGAGAGGGGAGCAGAAGAGAGAACAGAGAGGTGAAATGATGGAGTAAACGAAGAGGGTCTGGATGATTTAAGGAGAGAGGGACAGACATTAAACTTTACTATTGCTATTTCGTAAAATAAGAATAATATTAAAAAGGATTGGCTGCAGCGTAGTATATTTTGCCTTCGAGGCTTCGAATCTTATTTACCGTAATGATTTATACAGTCTGCTAAAATTTAATACCTGAAGTCAGTTGATACTTGTTCAAGTAAATTGGATTATGTCATATATTATCATAGCTGTGTCAGCTTTATGTGATAACCTGATCATGAGTTCCTTTAAGTATTAATGAATATAGCATAAACAATATTTAGACCCAATTCCCGACTCATTTACCCCTTGAGGAATATGATGCCTTTTGAAAATTTAGTTGGTATACTATTAGACGAGTTTATACAACTTACAAAGAAAATTAAAAGGGTAAAGGCTATCTCAATTAACCCTCTGACTTACATATACACTTCATAATCCGAATAAAACCCTCGAATAATAGCCTGAGTAAACTGCTAAATGGCGTCATAATCGTCAAGGGGTTAAAATATTATCATGTAAATAAATTAGGCAAAGGTTCCCAGATGATTTTTTCACTGAAACTTATATCTTTCCTTATTACTAACATCAATTATTTAGTAATTTGGAACGTAGCCATTTGAGGATTACGATGCATTGTCACAGTTTATTCTAGCTATTATTAGACGATCATATTTAGATTAGGAAGTGCATGTGGAAGTCAGGGGTTTAGTTGTGATAGTCTTTACATGTTTAACTCCCACAGATCCTTCCGAAGATGTATACATTCGTCTAATGATAACTAAAATAAACTGTCAAAGTGCATCATAATGCTCATGGGGTTAACATTGGTTCTTGAAAAAAGACACTACATATTACCGATCATTCGCACATTAGCTCTCCTTTGGGGTTCATTATTTGTATTGGATATAAAATTAAGGAGAGGTTTTTAGTTTGTTCTCTAGACCTCCATCAATATATGTGTTCATTTTTCGGTAGAAAAAGGCCGGTTCCTCTAATTTACAGGCTCCATATAGCTCGCTAGGAAAACATTGATACCTAAATGACTCGAAAGGTCTAAACATTGACAGAAATGTGGCGAAAGTTCTTAAGGTCGCCAAACTAATGGGGCGAACATCATAAAATATAAAAAACAATGGGGCTGAGGATGAGGGAGAAAGGGCTATATGAATAAAAAAACTCAAGTGGAAATCTCCCTCTAAACAAAGGTAACCAGACAAGTACAATTTCCTAAGTTGCTTACCCGATTAAATTAAGAAAATTCTGAAATATTGGGCTATGAGAGTGATATAATGAAAGCTCTCACTAGAAGGATATACCATCTGAATGTAACCACACACACACACAATAAGCAGTAACAGTCGCAGTCATATATTTTTGGGATCAGAGAACATCTAAAGTACGACCCGATACCAATGATATAAAACAATGGTGTTAAGGTAAAGGAAGAGGATGTGTGTGTGTGTGTGTGTGTGTGTGTGTGTGTATAGTTTTCCTGTGGTTCACACTATATACACTATATATACAGTATATAATTTAGATTGGTGTCCAAGACATACAATATGATAAAATTACAAACTGTACAAACAGTAGACTTTTGTGCGGAAGTATGTTTTTATGTAGAAAGGAACACACACACACACATACATTCGGGTTAGCCAAGTGATCTAAGGCTTTATGTGCGCTGATTATGAGGTCAAGGGTTCGAGTCCCCCACAATCCTAAAGGTTGTATCGCTATCCTGATGAAGAGGATTGTATCGAGGTTCCTCCCTAGCCAGGCTTTTCAACTATCAGCTTGTGTTAGCCTACACGTACTCTCACATGTAAACCTGCGTATGTACTATTATAGTATATCTATTGTACTGTACCTAAATTAAGAATTACTCTATAGGTTTTCAACCTCACGACTGAAGCGAACAATAAACCGTCAACACACACACACACACACATGCATGCACACAAACACAAAACCTGTAATTGAAACACAAACTTAGGTATGCATCCACACCTTCTATTATACAGTTTCCAATATTCAATTCCGGGATCGTTTTCGGATATTTGGATGTGAACGTTGATATTTGATTATCCCCCAGAGTTTCTAAACTCTCTGCGTAAATTTGTTCACAGCGACTCTGGAAGCGACACTTATATCTTGGCAGTCTGATTCAGGATGGTGAAGTATATATTGTAGCAAGATGGGGCATATCCTATACAGTATATATATAGTATATGGCAACTCAAGAGGCTGCGCACACTTACAAAGAATACCGCTTTGATGTATCACATATTTCATAAAATATAAAATTGTGTACAATAATAGTTTCATCTTGTTTAGATAAAGTTTAAATCAGACTATCTCATATTATCATTTGTACGAGCTGCTCCTCTCTATAGGGTAAAGTTTTGCTAACGATAAGTGTGAAACCTCAAGTAATATTAAGGTTTTGTTTAAATTGCCAACTTGATAGTTTCATTCTATATGGAAGTTGGAGCCGTGAACATCGATATTAAACAGAAATACAATAATAATTTAAGTTTCTGATGGATAAACGGTATGTTGAATTGGGTTTTATGTATTTATATATGTACTACGACCGTATTTTAGCTGTAAATTATGTTAAATATCGTAGTGTACAGCTCCAACTTCCTTATAGAACGAAACTCGCAAGTCGGCAATTGATTTTGTTGGTGATATTTTTCAACAGCAACCTACTATGTTTATACATAGTGAACTGCTAGAGACATACGGATTCCTTGACGTAAAGAAATATTGATCAAATAATAAGAGTGATAGGACAGTTCAAAATACTCATTAAACAACATAGGTGGGATCAGTAAGTGTTAGAGGCTCAATATTTAATTTACTAGGCTTTTCACTGAGTAATGTATAGCGTTCAGTCAGTCTATTTCTCTCTTCAACAGGGGAGGTGTGGTGGAGTGGTCTAGCCACTGGACAGGTAATCCAATGTACCCAGGTTCGCATCCAGATATGTCAATGGGAAGATATTATTGGGATGGAATTTGTGCTGTAACTAGTATCCGTGCATTACCACAAAGCCTACCGAAACGCCAAATAAATACCCTCATTGTTCACTGATTAAATAGCACTGTATGAATATTCCCATATTCAAAATATGTTACTAGGGGACAATGCCTAGCGAGTTAATTGCTCAATAGGTGGCGTTCTGAGAGAGAGGGTCCAAGTCTAGGAGTTGAGACAGTGAAGCACTAGAGCGAGGCAGCCCCATGCAGCCTTTGAAGGCAAGATGGAGGGGGCTTGCTGCAGCTAAAATTGTTTCGCATATCTCAACCTTTAGACTGGAACGAGACTTAACAACCTTCATTGTTCAATGTCGGTCGAATGTACAGGATATGCTCTCAGCCTATGCCCGCGAGGGAGTAGTTGGAATATAGTAAAAACATAAAATAAAACTACTGTTATAATTGACCCGGGTCTGCAAACAAGGCGTTATAATTTAATTGAAATAATTGAAGTGTTACTAAATTAGTACAAATTATGCAGATGCTCCAGTTTCATTATAACATGAAGAAGTACATCAAAACCTAAAACTTAATAAAAAACTAACACAGTGTATATATTGCAATACGAATATATATATATATATATATATATATATATATATATATATATATACCGGTATATATATATATATATATTATATACTGTATATATATATATATACATATATATAATATATACAGTGTATATATATATATATATATATATATATATATATATATATATATATATATATATATATATATATATTGAGGCAAAATTTATTAAAGACCAAGGCATATTTGTTTTTAGTAACTTTTTACTTGTTTTTTCAATATTTCTCACTGTATGTCTGATTTCATCATTCAAATGATATATTGAATGATTATTGAATGATGAAATCAGACATACAGTGAGAAATGTTGAATCAACAAGTAAAAAGTTAGTAAAAACAAATATGCCTTGGTCTTCAATACATTTTGCCTCAGTGAAAACATACTGCCTACTTATACAAATATATATATATATACCGATAATATATATATATATATATATATATATACATATATATATATATATATATATATATATATATATATATATATATATATATATATATATATATATATATATATATATATATATATATATATTGTGACGTGAGGAGGGAGAGAGCAGAGGAGAAAGGAGAGGAAGGAGGGAAGGAGAAGCAACAACATGGAGTGTGAAAAACCTTATCAGCTGACGAAGTGGTAAAAGCCGTGACGACCCCAGGACTAGGAATTAACCCCAATGGACCCTGGACTGAAGTCAGAGTCTTAGCGCTAATGACCATGACGACTACACGGCTAGAGGGATCATGAGAGTGAGTGACCCATTGTCTAAATCATAACATGGCCGCCTCGAGGGAGGGGGAGAATGATCATAGGGGAATATGAAAAGATCAGTTTGCCCTGAGCCCTGGACAAGAGCAGAGATCCCTTAACAGCCTCTCCAAACCTACTTGTTCAGGGGCTCCCTCAGTGTCCGTCTGTCTGCCTGTCTGAGTAACCATCTCTGTGAGTTTAGTGTGTGAAGTGACTTTTTATGGGAGAACTTATGAGACAGTTGTATATCCTATATCATACGTATGTATAAGCGTATACTTGTATTTGCATGGGGAGTCTACTGGGAACAATAGTGATCTATACTTTGTTCAAGGCTCTACATGAAATGGTGAGACTCATGTTTTAGTTTCTTTGTGAGTGTTTGTCTGTAAGTGTTTTAATATGTGTTTGAGCTCTTAATTCCAGCACTTTTGTTCCTATTCTTTTCGTGTTGACTTATCAATGCAGTAATTAACAAGCACCGTTGTGCCCTTCTTTTATTCTACTAATTAACAATTACCTTTAAATTAAAACTACAAAATCAATGGTGTTTAATATCGTCCTTCTTATTGATAATATGAACCTTGTAGTTTCAGTTAATTGCCTTTCTTGAGGGACATTAGAGTCAGATAAGTGTGTTGCCGTGATATTATTTTATTCGCTTGGGTAATATTCACGTGGGTCGTAAAAAAAACAAAAAAAAACAAAATAAAATACCCGGTATATACAGTATATATATATATATATATATGTTTCTAGTCTCTCAGTGGGGATCGAACCATCGACCATCAGGACGATAGCCGACGCTTTAATCAATTACACCACGGCAATCTAGATATTCTCAATATATATATATATATATATATATATATATATATATATATATATATGTATATATATATAAGGGAAAACATATGGTTCTTCTATACTGGTATACAGGTAAGTTTGTTATCCAAAATGGCAACACGCGAAGAGCGATACAAATGCTGTCGGTGTTGGCTACTGACTGACTTAGGTGGCCACGTCAGGAACTTCTTTATCAGACTAAATTATATTTAGACTTATTGACTCACAATACCAGAAGTACGAAAAATTCCTCTACATGTAATCTTCTAAAATATGGCAATAACACAAGTAGTTTAAGACATTATACAACTTACAATTATAATGGACAGGATGTTAAAGAAAGTGTATAAAACAATCAAGAGAGACTACGTGGAGGACGGTTCGTTAAAGTCTGTTTCTATGTTAGTTCATGATAAAGTGGCATGTCCTCATCTGATTACTCGGCTTTTTGCGAACATTGTGCAGTGATATAAATTATGTTGTCAATTGTGAGTTGTAGGTAACATTAGGAAGTAGAGATATTGCAGTTTCATGTTTTTCCAATAAGTATTAAGACAATGGTTGGCAAGGGCTTCAATTTACCATCAGCTGAAAACAAATAGACTTTTGTAATCTATAGTATTAAAACCAGTCGCAAAATATGTTTCACAATGCCATGTTGAATAATCTCATTCCAAATAAATATATATGGTAGATATCGATATTAAAAATACAATGTTTGTGTATTCAAGTTGTACACAATCACACACCCAACACACACACACACATACACACATAAGCACATACACGCTCCCAGAGAGAACAAAACACACATAGGCACACACAAGCAATAGTATATATAATAAAAGAAGGGCCCGCACAGAGCAGCACATTAACAGCAGAGTTTTACCAGTGTTAAGAATGTGACTCCTACTTAAGACACCATTAACACTTAGGACCTGACACAAAGTTAAGGTGAGAGAGAGAGAGAAAGAGAGAGAGAGAGAGAGAGAGAGAGAGAGAGAGAGAGAGAGAGAGAGAGAGAGAGAGAGAGAGAGAGAGAGAGAGAGAGAGAGAGAGAGAGAGAGAGAGAGAGAGAGAGAGAGAGAGAGAGAGAGGGGGGGGGGGAGGGGGGGACAAAAATATTAATGCATCAGTTGTTGGTTCTGGTATAGTTAATGATCGCGTATGTGACTATGTTCATTACAATTTGATCGGGCATCAGTGTACGTATGTCTGTGTGTTTGCGCATTTGTAGAATGATACTTACGAATGAAATATGCTGCAGTAGCTCTAAATATGCTGTAGTATTTCTAAATTGGTTGCAGGAACTTTAGATAGCTACAGGAACTCTGAATAGGTTGTAGGAGCTCTAAATATGTTGCAGGAATTTTAAATAGGTTGCAAGAGCTATAAATATCTCTGTAACTAAAGCCAACTTCCACATGAGAGTGACAAATCGTACTTGAAACTTTGATATCCATTTACGTGAGATGGAGTTAAAACATCTTTATGGAACTTTCATGGCTTCAGCTGGATAACACTTTCAGTATACAAGGATTCCTTGATCTTTTTTCATTGAGGTCTTCTGAGACGATTTAAAAATAATAATAGTATGTGTGAATGTATCTATCTATTGCCGCCTATCTATAGACGCCTCAATATCCGAAGGGGTGGGAGTCAAAGCGCTATTAGAGATGGATGTTTTCCCTTAGATTACTATAGGACCTTCCGATTGATGAAGGGTTTAGTATCATAATGATATATACTGATGCGACGGAAATAAGTTGCAAAAGAAAGAGGACGTGCTTGCAGATATAAGATATAAGTGAATCTGTGCAGCCAAAACCAAGGGTAGAGTAAGATAAACTGCTCCAAAATGTCAGACCTAAAGGAGGTGTATGTTGCTTCGCAAAATCTGAAATTGCCCTGGAGGAGGTTACTAGTTTCAATTGTCCTATTTTGATTATTCTATATACAAATTAATTTCTGCTGGTAAATTTAAATACATATGTTGCATCTACCGTTCCCCAATACTCCTCCAGAGCAAAGTCTTTTTGATTCTCTGTCCTCACAACTCAGTGTCCTCAACTTAAATGCTTCTTCTGAAATCATTGTGTTGGGTGATTTTAATGTCCATAATGTTGAATGGCTCACTCATTCAGCCAGGACTGATGATGCTGGTCTTGAATGTGACCTATTTGCAGACTCATTTAATCGCACTCAACTAGTCAACCAACCCACCCGTGTACCAGATAATCCTAATCATAATTCCCACCTACTGGACTTATTTTTAACAACCAATTCAGAAAATTATGATGTTACAGTGAGGTCCCCGCTTGGATCTTCTGATCACTGTCTGATAGAGGCCACCTGTCTATCACCTACCACACCTTCCCACTCTGAACCTGTTTTGGTGACTAAATGGCATTACGGTAGGGCAGACTGGGAGGGTCTTCAAGGTTTCTTTATTGATATTCCCTGGACCTCTTTCTTTTCTAATGATGCACACTCCACCTTGAGCCACATACAAGATTTTGTAAAAATTGGAATGGAAACTTTTATTCCTCATCAAAAGTACAGTAAAAGATCTAATTCACCTAAATGGTTTGACCATAATTGTGCTAGAGTAACTGAACAAAAAGCAATAGCCTACAATGCATACACAAGATCAAAAACACATGAAGCCTTTAATTACTTTAGAAACATCATAAATCATGCCAAAACTGTATTAAACCTAACTAAATCAAACTTTCTCCACAAGCAGGCAAATAAACTTATAAATAACCCAAATGATAACAAAATATTTTGGTCTACTCTTAACTCATTCAAATCCAACTTCACTACTGCTTCATCCATTCCACCATTAAAATCTCCGACTGGCAATCTTGTAAGTGACCCACGAGGTAAAGCTAACCTTCTTGCGGATATTTTCTCCACCAACTCAACCTTAGATGAAATAAATCAAGATGTCCCTGTACTTAATTTTAATTCGCCTGAAATTCCCTCACTTAAGATCCACACCAGACATGTCAAAACTATTTTGCAGAATCTCTCAGTAGATAAGGCTCCTGGTCCAGATGAAATTCCTCCAATAGTACTTAAGAATTGCTCCTTGGTGCTCGCTCCTGTATTGGCAAAAATGTTCCGTCTGTGTACTCATACCTCATGCTTCCCAGTACCCTGGAAAGAAGCAAACATCCATCAAGTTCCTAAAAAAGGTGCCTCTTCAGATCCATCAAACTACAGACCAATAGCTATAACTTCCACTCTTGGTAAAGTCTTTGAAATTATATTAAATAATCACATAATTAAGTATCTTGAGAATAATACATTAATCAGTGATAGGCAATATGGTTTTAGACGATGTCGATCAACTGCAGATATTCTTTGCCTTCTTACGCATCAAATCAACCAAGCTACAGACCAACATGGTGAAACACATACAATAGCACTGGATATATCAAAGGCATTTGATAGAGTCTGGCATCAATCCTTATTGTCGAAGATGTCACACTACGGCCTTGCATCATTAGTTCCACTAATTTCTTCTTATCTTCATAACAGAAAAATATGTGTAATGGTAGATGGCTTTTATTCTCAATTTCACTCAATAAATGCTGGTGTTCCCCAGGGATCAGTTTTGGCCCCAACTCTGTTCCTCATTCATATCAATGATCTCATATCTACCACTCATAATTCAATACATTCCTACGCAGATGACTCAACACTCCACAGTTCCTTCACATTTACCAATTCTTTCACCCAACCCGATCTTATAAATTCAAAAATAAACACTGCAATTTCTCTGAACCAGGACCTTTCTAGAATTAATGAATGGGGACAAAAGAATCTAGTTTCCATTAATGCACAGAAAACCAAGTACATTCAATTTTCTAACCGACAGAATCTCACTGACTCCCATATATTTGCTAATGATGTAAATATTCCCACTTCCCCTAGTATTGACATTCTCGGTGTAACATTAACTACTAACTTGAGCTGGACACATTATGTTAGAAGCATTGCTAAGAATGCCTCTAAAAAACTGGGACTCCTGTACAGAGTTCGAGAATTCTTCACTGACGAGCAGTTGGCCGTAATATATAAAAGTCATGTGCGTTCTCAGATGGATTACTGTTCACCTCTGTGGGGTGGAAGTGGAGTGGTTGCATTGAGGCAGTTGGAAAAAATTCAAAATAAAGCTATTAGATTAATCAATAACCCTGCAATCACACAGGACCTTCCTACATTATCCATACGAAGAAACGTTGCATCCCTTGCATTATTCTACAGATATTTTCATAGCAATTGTTCCTAGGAACTTGCTTCAATTGTGCCGCCTCTCCACATCTTTCCCCGTAGAACTAGGGCAGCTGAGAGCGCCCATGAATTTACACTTTCTCCTCCACAATGCAGAACTTCTGCTTATCAGAATTCATTTATCCCCAGAGCTACTACTCTTTGGAATTCACTTCCCTCGAATTGCTTTCCACAAACTTACAATCTACAAAAGTTTAAATCCAGTTGTTACAAAAATTTTATGAATGGAGGATGCCTTTAGGCACATGGACCTTTTTGTTTTATCTGTGTTTTTCCTTCCTCCGTTCATTGTCTCTTAAAAAAAAAAGAAAACAAATCTACTGGGAGAAACTGTACAATTTTATGGAGAATTAAGTAATTAATTAGACGAGAGAAAGGGAAGAAATATCATAAACAAATAGTAAACAAGAATGTTAAGCTATCAGAGATTTGGACGAGCATTGAAGAACAGTAAACTCAAAAAGATATATGAAAGGCAGCAGGAATGTGCTAAAATTGTATTCATAATTGTTCTGTGTATACATTTATCTAACAAATATGTTCTCTCTAATAAAGCTACCTATCTTTTTAACTTTAGAGAAACAAACTATGGTATTCTTCGGTAAGAGTATTAACAGGCAGCTTACAGATGGTAAACTAGGTGAAAGACAAGAAGGTTTCAGAAAGGGCAAGGATTGAATTGACTAAAGAACTTTAATGAGATTCTTGGTAAAAATATATCTACGGGTACTAAGGACAGGAAACTCTACACAGCATTCTTGGAATTGGAAAAGTACTACGATGAAATTTATTGGTCTATGAGAGGTGTTCACAGTATATGGTGTGAGGTTGTGTAGTTGTATATGACAGTGTATATTTATTCATTTATAAATATTTTTGAGTAAACTGTTTGGCTTCAAACTAATCCTTTCTTAATACCCCGGCGACTAAAATACCAATATAAATTATAATATAACAAAGCACAAATGATTACCACATTGATTAAATTTATTCTTATTCCTTGTTCATAGGCAAAATATCCATGGCCAAATCGTAATCTGTATATTTTATAATTTTTCATCCAGGACACAAACTACCTTCATTACGATGCAATATTTCTCAACACAAGATGTAGAATGCAATGAGTGGAATGCATTGTTGTCCTCCTCTACTGATTGAGGCATGAATAATCCATTACGATTTTAAATGTGTAAATATTTAACGCATTCGCCTTCAAATTAATTGCCTAGGTATGTTTGGGAATTTGCTAAGTGAGAATTAATAGTTTATTTTGTCTATTAAACATATACTTAATCAGTGTGGCTCAACCCCTTGAGGATTATAACGAGTTTTAGCAGTTTATTTTGTCCTTCCTAAGTTGAATAAAATCGTCTAATGATAGCCAAAATAAACTGTCAAAACGCGACATAATTCGTATCGGTTAAGGTGCATTTACACGAACGCTTTTCCAGCAACTTTTAATCCGTAATATTTTTTTTATCCAGCAATATGTTGACTCTATTTTGCATTGTTCTCTGTAACAAATATGAAGGTAGAGTAACGCATTCAATACAAGTGATGTCCTTGTCATTATATTCTGGCAACTATTAGTGGATTTCATTCAGCTTAGGAAGGCCATCTACTCATACAAAGGCTGCAGACTATCTTAATTGTTCCATTTAGCTACCATATACACTTCAGAAGCTTCATAAATTGTCTTAATGTAGTTGATATCAAATATAAAAAGACATGACCGGTACTGAAGGATAATCATAAGTGACAGAATTATATTACAAGTATATCTCAGAAGCTGCGAGATCAGAGGTGCAGAACAAACATTGCGAGAAAAGGCTCTTGTGTAAATCAACCTTGTGTAGCTTTGCAGGATTGACACCTTCGTGGAATTGTCGGGAACTATTAGAGAAGAGGACAAATAAGGAAGCATTATTAAATTAATGAAGTCGACATGACAAATATAATACATTTTAGGGCAGGCTTAAGAGAGAACTTCAGTCCAAATCATGACCTCTAACATCTGTAACTCAAAAAGGGCTAGAGCTAATGGGCTGTAAATGTCCACACTTATTCACTGGCTGAGTCCTTCCAAATGGTAGAAATACCAGCTTGAATATTGAAGGCCTTTATCTAGTTATGACAGGATGGATTCAGAATGTGTGACCTACCTATAATGAACGCGTGAGAGATAATGTGGTGGTGGAGGAAATATGGAGAGAAAGAGGGAGAGGGAGAGTAGTTAGTTTGAGTGAAGGAGGGAGATTTGAGAAGAAACAGTTGGTAAGGAAGAGATGGCGAGAGAGGGAAAGTGTTGGGCTCTTTCATCATAAGTTACTATCACATAATCTACGGTGGATCATAGATACTTTAATTAATTTCATTGGGGGTGTTTGGTGTTGTGGTGAAATTAATAAAATAAAGATTATTAGTAGGTTCAAGGATATTTCGACGAGAGGCCGGTCTATATGATCTGTGCCCCATGAATATGCTTTCCTCTCACTTAAACAGTAGGCTACCATAGCACGGTTGGGAATATGAACATGATTAGATTAATATCCAGTATTCGAGAATGGATAATAAGTCGTAGGCGTGTGCATAAACCTTTAACCTCTTAAGTGCGCATGGGGGTAATTAGACACCTCTGCCTGTGCGCATGTATTTGAGCTGTTTCCATCACTAAAATATTCATTTTACCATAAATAGCATTAATACTTATCCATACGCGCCTATTATGGGTTGATTATAAAGGTATTAACCTGAAACAACAATAAAACGAGTGAAAACAGCGTTTGGATGGTCAAAATCGGAGATACAGGCCGCGAGTTATATAATGTATGGGTGAGGCAACCTGCTTTCCCGCCAATTTCCCCCAAGGCCACTGAGACACAGTCGATCGATACTCTCTCTCTCTCTCTTGCACTCGCTTGCTAACAGTGATGACAATGCCCTGCTTGCAACTCGCTAATGTTAGCACGAAAATATACCTCAGAATAAGGGAATAAGAGGGAAAATAGGTGATAACTGAAGGAGGGGAGGAAAGTGGGGAAGGAGGGGAGGTAGAGGAGTGATATTTTGCATGGCCCAGGGGCAAAACAAATAAAATAAATAAATTGTGTTTTTTTTTTTTTTTTTTTCGATGTTTAACCCGTACAGCCCCAGCGTCGGCGATGTATGAAACGCACAGCCCCAGCGACGCGTCTGACGAGTCACCCTAATTGCTCCGACCGTAACCTCAGGTGTAGCCACTCGAGAGGGCTCAGATTTGTATGGGAACTGTGTACGTATCCCACGCAACCGTGCCGATGGTTGAAAACTCTCAAAGTCCACGTGCGTGCGCGTGAGCGCACAATAACCTAGGTTTTTGGGTTAATTGCCTTAAATTTTTTACTCTTGTAAAATACGTTTTCCGGGGCTCTGTAGGACCATTCTTTAAGCTTTTTGAGCGGTTTTTCATGGGTTTTCCTTCATTCCTAACCCATTCGCTATTGTTTCTGGAATAAAACAATTTTTTTGAAAACCGGCCGGGTTCTGGTGAACAAACAATACAAAACTAGCCGGGGCTCCACGGTTAAAGTTGATTTTTTTTTTTCTGACTCTTAAGAGTCTTCCCGCAGTCCGCCGGGGGAACTCTTAAGAGTCTTCCTGCAGTTCCCGGGTTAACCGTCCTGGTGGTGTAAAGGTTAAGGTGGCAAAAATCTGTGTGATAACCCAGGTTCGAATCCCGGTGGATCATATATACTTTAATTAATTTCATTGGGGGTGTTTGGTGTTGTGGTAAAATTAATAAAATAAAGATTGTTATGCTTCGAATTCCAATGTTTTTCACCACCTGTATTTGATATTATTGTAATACACTTAAAACTACAAGTGAAGTTATTAAGTTATTAAAAAACATTCAATTAATTGCAAAACGTGAATACAAGCATCTATAATATTGAAATAGTAAACATATAACAGCTTTATGACCTCTTTGTGTGAAATAATACCCGAAGATGGTGATAATATTTTAGGCTCATGAAATTCACTTGACAATCTCTTGGATGTATTGGCTTAGGTTGTAGTAAAGATGTGGAGATGATGGATGATGTTGAGAGAGAGAGAGTGTGTTTAAGAGGTTCACTAATACTCTTTCTGTGGTGTATTTGGTACCGTGTTCGACTATCCGATGAAAACAAAAAAATCCTATGGTCCATTATCAATACAGAACTAGGTATTTGTGCAAGTATCTTAACCCCTTCACCACCATTACGTATTTTCCATCATAATCTGGTAACAATCAGACAATTTTCTTAGGTGTATAATCTACCTCTACGACTCAGATGGATTAATACTATCTCAATAAACCGTCTTAATAGGAGTGTTCAATCTGTAGACAAGCTTGCCAGATGTCACTAGATTCGCCAATTATCGCAATAAAATGTGGACAAGACTAAGAAGGGTGTTAGTTTCTAAATTAGTTGTCGATTTTTCCTGAAGTTAATAGACTTTTGACAAGCGGTTTTAATTAATCTTATATATTCTTCATATATATTATAATAATCTCTTATATATTTTAGCTCACTACTTTATTGTATATTTAAAATAAGAGAGTAGGACAAATTGTGTTGTGAAATAAATCCAAAAATACTGGTTGCAAAAACTAAATAGTATTATGATTTACCTTCTTGTGTATGCTATTGATATATTTATAATAGTGGTATCTAAATTAAACAACGCTTTTATGGTTAAATTGATATTTCATTCAGTTACTTATTTTTCTCTGAACAGGACTGCCGGACTTGAGAAACAGCTCATTTGTTATACACGCTGTTGATTAGGTAATGGATAGGAGTACGATTAGTAAATCAAGATATCTTCATTATTTCATATTTACTTTTTAAATAATTTAATTACGAGCAATTTCAACAATTAAGTCATGTTCTATAGTGATATCCAGACACCATGGTATAAAATATGTTACATAAAATACACTATTAACGTAATATTATAAAGTGAATACAGACAAAATAAAAACAAACGCGAAAAATCATAAGCGTGAGAGGAGACTGCCTGCTGAGACGGCTGAGTTCTGGAGCCTATCAGCCAATCAGAGGCTGATATCCTAACTTACCAACACCGTAGTGACTTACCCTGGTGTTAGGAAGCCACTGCATATGCTAAAATTGCAGAGGCTTGTGATTGGCTAAGGCGGGTGAGATGTAAGCCGAGACTCAGTCAGTCTACAAATCTCGCTTACTTGTTGGCTTTATCAATTTTTATTTCGCTTGTGTTCACTTTATAATGTCTATGTTATTAATGTGTTATATGTGATATATTTTAGCTCTCAGTGTGCGTATATCACTTTAGATTATCACATTATCATTAAAATTACTTACAATTTTAGAGTTTCAATATTATATATGGAATAATGAAGACATCTCAACTTTATCAACACAAATCAATCAATAACCAATATGCCTCTTTTGTATACAATATTCTACTCTACAATGAAAAATAGAAATGTACTTAATAAAATATATATCCATTAGATGTATCTGTTAAACACCATAATGTAGGAAAAATGAATCTAAAATTATACTTGATGTTTTGAAATAACAACAAAAGATATATAGTAAGTATTAGCAATGTTCAAATTTTATTATTTTATTCGTGATAAATTAAAGAATCTGGTGACATCTGGCAAGCGTGTCCACAGATTGAACACTCATATTAATAACAAGGGCATTTTTAAACTGCATATGTATAATCATCTAATTTAGCCAGAATCACAGGTAAAAAGGCATCATGGTGTTGAAGGGGTTAACACTCTTCACAGTGTAAATATGAACCTGGAGTTGTTATACATTAACAGTACACCATCCTTGGTAACCTTGACAATATGAACCTGGAGTTGTTATACATTAACAGTACACCATCCTTGGTAACCTTGACAATATGAACCTGGAGTTGTTATACATTAACAGTACACCATCCTTGGTAACCTTGACAATATGAACCTGGAGTTGTTATACATTAACAGTACACCATCCTTGGTAACCTTGACAATATGAACCTGGAGTTGTTATACATTAACAGTACACCATCCTTGGTAACCTTGACAATATGAACCTGGAGTTGTTATACATTAACAGTACACCATCCTTGGTAACCTTGACAATATGAACCTGGAGTTGTTATACATTAACAGTACACCATCCTTGGTAACCTTGACAATATGAACCTGGAGTTGTTATACATTAACAGTACACCATCCTTGGTAACCTTGACAATATTTGTTGTACAGTACTTGATAACTCACCCATGTTACCTACCACAAGCTATAAATGACAATGTTACGAAAGTGACTTAACCCTTTCACGCACATATGACGCAGAGGTTGCCAGATTAGCAATAAGAAATAGAGTTCTCTCACTCTTATATCTACCTCTCCAAAATAGGTTTTCTGCCCACAGCTAACTCAAAGACAACTGCAGAGGTTGAAGTAACTAAACTAAAGGTTTCTAAATACCCCTGATGGTAACAAAGGCTTTAAAGTATCCTTAATAGGCTCAAAATTGCGTCAAGAATGTGAGAGGGTTAAGGGGGATGGTTGTTATTTATCGCCCCCCCCCTCTCCCCCCCCCCCTTTCCTTCATGTTTAGACTTATTAGAGTCAAATTTTAAGACGTTCGGCGCATTAGTTTGACAATTTTAAGACCTTTCATCCCATTTCGTAATACCTTTCGTGCCATTTAGGTGTCGATTATCTTCTTTGCAATTTAGGCGAAACCAGCCTTCGGCCGCGTTGTTTTTCTACCAAAAAATGTACACATTTTTCTAGAAGGGGGATCTTGGGGATTATTTTGTAAACACTGTCACTCCTCCACTATTCTCTGTCTCTCTCGCACGGATAATAATAAGCCTTCCCTTCAAATGACTGCATTAACTCACGGCTTGTCTAACGAGACACTTTGACATCCAGACTCAAAACTAAGTACCTTTTGTTCAGTCATTATCATTACGTATACTAATTTAACATGTGCTCCATAGTTCCCATGATATTCCTGTAAACTATTAACTCTCTGGAGATTTTGCCGCGTTTTGACAGTTTATTCTGGCTATTATTAGGAGGATCCATACAACTTAAGAAAGATGTATGGGAATGAAAAGGGTATAGATTATCTCAGTTAACCATCTGACTTCCATATACCTTTCCTAATCTACATAAAATCGTCTAATAATAGCAAGAAAGCAGAACAAAATGCGTCATCGTATCTTGAGAAGGTTAAGTGCGCAAAACAATGTAATATCCCTATTTTCCCGTATTATCGCTGACACTTACCTCCGTCTGTAATCAACACTGCCCCGGGTTGCCACCTGGTTTTTTATATACTTGGCTAACAAGGCAACATGTCCCTCCATATAATTGTAAGGGACAAATTTTAGGTTGCTCCTTAGACCTCCATCAAACTTAAAAAAAAAAACCTAAGACACCTCCTCCTCCTATTCATTTCACTACACTTATCAAGCTCACTACATTGTTTACCAATACGCCTAAATAACTTTGCCATTTGTCTTGTTCATGCATTCATTTTCCTCCTCAATTGCAGGGTCGCTTTCGACACCTAAATGGCACAAAAGTCATAAAATCGCCAAACTAATGGAGTGAATGTCATAAAATCTCGAGGGAGACAAGATAATCGCCAGAGAAGAATACAACAGGCGAACCTGAATTGTAGACAAGTTTTGGTAAGATATTATATTTAAAGACATGGTCGAGAGAATTCCAAAGAATAGTTAGTAACTCGGAGACCTTGTGGTTCATTCCGAGGAGATACTGGAAATGGAAGGAGAGAGATTGTTTAGTGCACTACACTTATTTTAGAGTGCGCAAAATACTATGTACTTTCTTCTTGAACTGCTCTACTGAAGAACTGTTTACAACTTCTGAGAAACCTTGTCCAGGTAGAACAGATCATATTGGTGAAAACATTTCCACAAACATTATTGGTGAACCTTTTCAATTCCATCTTCCAGCCATGGTTGTGTGTTGTATTCATATTGAGGATAAATGTGAGAGAGAGAGAGAGAGAGAGAGAGAGAGAGAGAGAGAGAGAAACGCAGAGAGGGATAAAATACCTCTATATTCATGATTTCCCTGTAAGCTGCACTTAAGCCAGTACCATAACTTAGGGAACATGCTGCTCATAATTTGGTGGAGGGGAGGGAAGGACTGTGGTGGGTAGAGATCCTTCAGTAACAGAAATCGGCCAACATCCTCGGAATACTAGTAATCCACTCACTACGGCCGATGTACATATACGTCCTATGTAAAAAAGGGCTATACTGCGGCGACGTAAATCTACTTTTTAGTAGTAAAAGCTGAGTCCCTCTTGTTGCCTGATATCTAAGCATACCACCCACACTTATATCAGTGAGCTTAGTGCATTGGTTGAGGAAGGGTGTGTGTACAAAGAAGAAGTGTTTTAGAAGCAGAAAATCAAATATAACAATACCTTGTTGTTAGATAATTGAGATACCACAATGGCATCGAAAGAACCAGTTGGCCATTTTCAATTACTACAAGGTCTCTATACACCGTTCATTATAGGTAGGCCAGATATCGTGAACCCTAACCTCTGTATCTTTAACTCCTAATGACCAACATCACTGTAGCGCCTGGCGGGTATAATTACAGATAATGAGCTTCATTCCATGCTCTTTTTCTTGCATAAGCAAGACCCAGAGCATAATACGATTACATATCCGTGAAAGGGCGATAATAGAGCTTTCCAATGACATCTGAATCATCCTTGTACGACCACGGGTTCTCTTGCAACAAAAGTGCAACCAGAAGCGAAAATACCCTAAAAATGAGGTTTATTTGCCAAATTTATCCTTGTTGAGAGCAGTAGGGAGGTGAGGATGAGATACAGTCGGACTCAGTGCCGGCCACGTAGCGGTGACGAGCGGTCCGAGGTCACCTATTGTCCCCCCAATGCTCGGTTTCTCTCTCATAGCTAATAATGGCCTCAAAATGGCACCAGTCATATGACGGGCGCAGCAGGGGTGGCCAATATTCTCTCTCCTGTAATATGACGGGCACTGCAAGTTGAAGTTAAAAGGGCTAGAGCAAATAAACTGTAAGTTTCCACACCTATTCCCTGGCTGTCTCTTCCCATATGATAGGAATAATAGCCAGAATACTGTTGTCCTTCTTGAGGATAGTGATTCTGATTGTTGGCCTAACTATAATGAACAGACTATAGTGGTGGGTACAAGGGGTATCACACGAGAGCTTTTGTCGTCAACATTGGATGGCTAATATGTTTTCAGCAACTTTATGGATCATATACAATAAAAGGGATAGATTAATTTATTATTATATTATAAAAGTTTACCCCCTAAGCTGCCAAACCAGTGTTGACGATAAATGTGGAGGAGATTTTGCTTGTGTCATATCAGTTTAAGAGGATTTGGTTGCTTTTTCTAGACGCCCTTCTACCTCATGTTTAGCCCTATTAGTCATCAGATTCCAAGACGTTCGGCCCATTATTTTTGCGATTATAAAACCTTTCGCTCCATTTCTTTGTCAATATTGTGACCTTTCGTGCCATTTAGTTACACATATTTTCCTGGCTATCACTTGATAGCGAGGTTGTAATTTAGGAAAAACCAGCCTTCGGCCGGGATATTTTTCTACCGAAAAATGTAAATAATTATCTAGAAGGATGATATTGGGGATATATTTTTATGGTTGATGGAGTTCTAGGGAGGAAACTAAAACTAAAGTAAATCGACCAAAAACATAACCCTTCCCTCTCCTAAGGAGAGGTTTTCTGAGCGACTGATAACGGGCCTGTATTGTAGGAGAAATCGGCCTTCAACCGTAATAGTTGTCTACAAATGAATTTTATTGGCGGCGCTCGACTTAAGTCGTGCACCAATTTGCAGCAAATTAGGAGCATTATTAAGGCTTTTAAAGGGTTAAAATCGAGTGCAAATGGCCGGGAGCGCAGAGGGCCAGACAGCCGACTCCCAGGGCTTACCGCCGCCCATTAACTCATGTTCCCTGTGTTCTCGAGAGGCCAGCAGTGTAGCCAGTAGTGAGCATAGCTGGGAAAAATATACCGCTATACGCTAAACTCCCATGTTCGTGGCACCACTGCAAGAGAACCACGAGTGCTACGTAGCTCGTTCTGGTCTCATTTTGAAGCTTTTAGCGCCTAGTTTTTTTGCTGAATACATTTCTTTTCATGCAGATACTTGATTGATCATTCAGGAAGGCCTGAATATGCCCAAATGAGCCCAAAACACCCCGCTAGACAAGGGTTAATGTTAGCTGGGGGGAGTTTGTTTAATGTTAAGGTCTGGGGAGGCACTTTTCTCTAGCTTAGGAGACAACTAAAATTGCATTACTGATAGTTTGGCTGTAAATGCGAGTATTATTAATTTTTACATACTACATACAAAACATATACAGTATATATATATATATATATATATATATATGTATATATATATATATATATATATATATATATATATATATATATACCGGTATATATATATATATATATATATATATATATATATATATATATATATATATTTATATCTATCTATCTATCTATTGCCTGACGCCGCGATCCCCGAAGGGGTGGCCACGAACGAACCGCCCCCATGCACCTCTGTCCCCAGTCAGTCGACGCCCCTCCCCCCAACCAGCACCGCCTTCGTTCATGTAGTTCCTCACTCCATCCTTCCACCTCATATTCGGTCCACCTCTCCCCCTCTGTCCCTCCACCTCGCTCTCGTACACCCTCTTAGTCATTCTCTCGCTTTCCATACGTTCCATATGGCCGAACCATCTCAAGTTGTTCCTTTTCACACTTTCCAGCACATCTACCTCCACACCACACCTCCTTCTTACTTCCTCATTAGTCTGTCTATCCCTCCATGTAACTCCGCACGCACTCCTTAATTAATTCATTTCCACTGCTCTCACTCTTGGTCTGAGTCTCTCAACCAACGTCCATGCTTCGCTTCCGTAAGTCAGTGTCGGGATTACCACACTGTCATGCAAGGACTTCTTCACTTCCATACTGACCACCCTATTTCTTGTTACTGCTTTTAGCGTTCCTACAACCCTCTTCCCCTGTTGTACCCTCTCCCGCACCTCTTCATCCATAGTCCCATCTTTACTCAACACACTGCCCAGATACTTAAAAGAGTTGACGATCTCCATAGCCTGACCGTTCAGCTTCACCTCACACTCTGTGACTTCACCCCTTTCGAAGACCATAACCTTGCTCTTCCCCGTATTTACCTTCAAATTCCGTTTTTCGCACACTGTTCCAAATTCATTTACCAGACCCTGCAACTCCCATTCATTATCACTCATCAGAACTGTATCATCCGCAAACAGCAGTATAGGTAGCTTCCACTCAATTATATATATATATATATATATGCTGTATATATATATATATACTGTATGTTGTTTTATTAACTATAAACTCAATCAACTAGCCCCCCATGAAAATGGGCACGGATATTAAAGCTATGTTCCACTACTTATGCTATTATTTTGACTTACCATATTCCCCATTAATATCAAGCATACTGGAATCAAGATCACTACCACCATCAACACCACCAGAGACTTCTAGCGAAATTAGAATATTATGGCATCCGAGGACCACTTCTTCACTGGCTTAAGACTTTCTTAACTAATCTTGAGCAACGTGTTGTTCTCGAGGGCTGTCATTCTTCTCCTGTATCTGTAACTGCTGGGGTCCCACAGGGCACCATCTTAGGACCTCTATTTTTCCTTTCATATATTAATGACCTTCCACTATCTCTTACTTCTACTACTAGACTTTTTGCAGACGATAGCTTAGTTATCAACCAATTATCAAAAGTGACAATTGCCTCCGACTACAAGACGACTTAACTATGCTTGAACATTGGGAAGCCAAGTGGTAGATGACATTCAGGCCTAACAAGTGCCACCATATTCGCTTTACCCGTTCCAACACAACCATCCCATTCTCCTACAAACTTCACTATACCCCCTTAGATACCATTCCCTCCCACAAATATTTGGGGGTCCACATCTCAGCAGATATGAGGTGGACCTCACACACAAGCAGCGTCAGAGCAAAGGCTAATAGGGCCCTGGGCTTCCTTCGCAGGAATCTTACAAAGTGTAACGCTAACATCAAAACTCAAGCTTTCAAATGATTAGTTCGGCCCCACTTAGAATACTGCAACACCGTCTGGGATCTACACACTCATAATAATATCAATAAATTAGAGGCCGTACAAAACAAAGCTGCAAGATGGATCAGACGTGATTACAGACATACATCAGTCTCATGCTCAAACAAGACATTAAACTAGACCCCCTTGTAACAAGAAGACAAATACACAGACAACAAATGTTATACAAAATCACAAACAATTTAGTGGACATAGACAAAAATACATATTTACACCCTACAAACATGATTTACGAGACGAAGCCACAACTTAAAATACCACACATATCAGGCAAGCACGGACATATTCAGACATTCATTTTTTCCCCGCAGCATCCAAGAGTGGAATCACCTCCCATCTCATATAGTTAATAGCCCCACTATTGATTCCTTTAGAAATAGGATCACGTATAATCATTATCTCCCTCATCCTAATCCTTGACCCGATCCTATCCCTTGCTCCTAATTCCCCTGCACAACCCCGCATATTATGCTGACCGAGAACAGCCATCATCGGGTCCCCCTGACAAGACAATAAAACACCACCACTACCACTACTACTGCTATTAATATCACATTTACATCTATAATCACTACAACCCCCACCATTAATTACAATTAATCTTATTACATGTCATCAAAGCCTCAGTGACCCAATCAAGCCAGTGATCCCTCACATCTCAACCATTAATCAGATTCCTCGTTATAATCCCTTGTTCATCAAAGCCTAATCCAATTAGTCATAATGCCAATATGCATACCCTATTCAATTAATGATCAATGCCGTTCATTGCAGATATGGAAATGTTTCTGTTCATTGTACAGGTTGCAAATAATGGCGTAAATAACTAATAGGCCAAATTACCAATAATTGTATCTATCAACCATTTACTCTATCAATGTCTTGGTATAACGCACCATCCAATTGGTAACATAACACGAGAACATAAAAACATATTTATTTTTTAACAGACATGCTTCTTCTATCTCTGTTCATAATAAAGAGCCCGTATAATATTATATCCTACACGTAAGAAACATATCTGAATATTAATTGTTGCTCTCTGAGTTTAATACCTTATACGTCAAAATGTGGTTTAGTTAATAAGAACAACACGTGTTTTTATGTATAATTTAAATATTATTTTGATGTTCTATCGTATGGCAATTTTCCAAATATATTCAGCTTCAAACCTGATGAAATGCATTGTCACTTTCAATTGCACTATCAATTACATTATGAATAACTTGAAAGATTTGTCAGCATTGCCAAGTGTTCCAAGATTGTTTCAAAACTATAACAGGCTGCAAATATACGATTAAAAGCCAGTTACCCTTCATTATATATTATACTGTAAACTATGATAAAGTAATTATAACATACTGGTAAAAGTGTCACTAATTCACCTTTTAAAAAATAATTATACTAATTTACAGATTTCATATCTCTCGGTGAAAAACTGGGTCTGCTGAGAACCTCAGATGAATCTAGCCCCTGGCATTCGAAACTTCAGGAGTCTTCGGCCCTACCACCCTTAAGATGGTGAATGAAATAGGCCGTAAAATCAGAGAAGTTTCAGGAGAACCCCGGGAAACCCTCTGGCTCAAGCAAAGACTAGGGATGGCTATCCTCCGGGGCAATGCCACCAGCGTCATGAGCTCAGTTCGACAGGACTGGGTCATGCCACTGTGTGAGGCCCGGGCAGGAGTGGTGTATCCGTAGTCTTTCCACAGTAGGGTAAAACAAAACATAAACTTTATTTGTATGTAACATGTGTGATGCACATAAATAGAAGGGGATGTGTCGGATGGTTGAAAGCCACAGTTGCTCGCGCGTTTGGGGCTAGCAACACGTATTATGAAAAACATGCATCTTCCTTCATTCACTGTCCCCCCCTTCACTCACTCAACCCCACAATTTGCCGGAGGATAACAGGTTTTTCACAATACGTAGACGGAGGTCTTTTTAAAATAAAAGTTAAATATGCAATCTATAACATTTGTCCTTAAGTTTATATATTTAATAGTCTTGAAATTAACGAATCAGTATTGAAAGTACCATGTGATAAAGTCTTATGTAGGATTTCTATAATGCCGCAATATGAAATAGTCTGTCTCTCTCTCGTCTCTCTCCATAATAACAGAAATGCCAGATTCCACCCTAGATAAGCTCATAGATATTAACTCGGGCAATGCGTTAAAAACACACACAATCAGGCTGTGCCCTCAAGGGAGTAATTAATCAAAGGCACGGAGTTGTCAGCTACAGCGACCTATATGTCTCCGGTCATTTACATCAGTAGCACCAGGACAACGATAAACACTTCAACATCACTACCTCAACGACACTCGAGGGCAGCTCACCCACAGCCTCTCTCGGTGCTATATTTACAACTGGCACCAAAGCTTTGTGTGTCACTAGCGCTAACACTACTATGTGTACCACTGGCAGTGATCAAACAACTTTGTTTACATTTGGTCGTAGTGGTCTGTGTACCACTAACACACCTGTTGCTTTGTTTGAAACTTGGAACCATCTAGCTATTTTGTTTACAGCTGGTTGTAATGTGTGTATGTGTGTGCGTAGCACTGGCTCACCTGAAGACTCCAAGGAATCATTACAAACTTCAATGAAACTGAGTACAACATCAGAGGTTCAACTATATGTGGGCACCACGATTCCATCTGATTTACATAAGTTGGACAAAAGTATTTGGTTCCTTAGCATCTTTATTCTCCACCATCTCCAACACATCTCCAACACATGTTCACACCTTGATCAACGCCCCGACCATCACCCTAGCAGTGTAGAACATACATTAATACCTCTCAAGGGCCACACTACACGTACTACACTACTTTACCACGGAAGGGGCCAGTATTGATGCCTTTAGAAACCCTGTAGTAAGAGGAAATCAACATTTTCTCTTTAGACACTTTCTTGATGTCGTAATTACCATATAACTGTTTGATATTCATTTTTTGATTATGAAGAATTTGATCCAAAGACTAAACTATATCACCTGTATCAGATTTGCCAAATGTGTATTATGGTTATTGACAGCATTTGACTGTAACAATTGGTTAATGACACCAGTGGCACCAATATGGCGGAGGATGGTGGAACTCTGAGATAATAGGATCTCTTGCTAACCCAAGACGGAACTTGACACATATATTGTGCCACATTGAAACCTGATGCGGTTATATGTTACAGTAGGCCACTCTAATTTAAATATTGAAAGGAAGACATTATGAGACGAGAGAGAGAGAGAGAGAAAGAGAGAGAGAGAGAGAGAGAGAGAGAGAGAGAGAGAGAGAGGGGGGGGGGGTGGGGGGGGTTGAGGGGGGGTGGGGGGGGGGGAGGGGGGGGGGGGGGGGGGGGGGGGGGGGGGGGGGGAGTATCTGGGAATCTGAGAATGGTGGATCCAGCAGACTTATGTGTTAATGGTGGCCTGGTAATCCTCGCTCCCACACAGATTCACCGTCATTTATTGTCCTATTTATTTCACCAACTTCTACTTATTTTCTGATTCTACTACCTTACATTTAAATTCATTATCATTGTACCATTCAGTCCACTATATACCCAACAATCTTCTGTATTCAGTAGCCCTCCAATACCATTGATTATTGGTTTTGCTTGTTGTATATTTAGCCTATTTAAGATAAGCTTTGAATAGTATTATTTAAGGTTACTAATTTGTTTTGTTCAATACAGGTTGTTTATATTAATTAACAACGATAATACTTTCAGTTAAATATTATGAGGGAACTTTTAATTAAGTGTGTGATTGCTTTGCTATATGGCTGTAAATTGAATTACTTTGTTTTCATTCTTTCTTAGAAAAAAACATAAGGCCATTCTTGCTAAAAACAGGTTCCCTGAAGCTTGGTATGCTCAACCGTCTCTGTGGGTTCCTGACCCCTGCACAGTTTTTTGCTCTGTACAGCGGCACAGTGCAACCATGTATCGAGTATTGTTCATGTGTGTGGGGAGGCTCCATCCATACTACCCTTTTCGAAAGGTAACAATCAAAAGCATTTCGTTTCGTCAAGTCACTTCCTCTTAAAAACTCCCTACAATCTCTCTCTACATGCCGCATTGTTCCATCTCTCTCACTCTTCTACCGCTATTGCAATAATGAATGTTCTTCAGAGCCCTCACAGTTTATATCACCTCCCTTGTGTAGAGTGGGAAGCACCCGCCTTTCAACACATTGACACTGGTGTTCTGTCTAACTCTCTGATTCAAAAGTGAACCAATTTCCCCAATCTTTTTTCTACTCAACAAGTAAACTCTGGAACACTCTCCCTCATCTATCTTTCCCTCATCTTATAACTTAAACTCCTTCAAGCTCCGCATCTCCAGACAACTGGAGTCTAACGTACCTTGAATTTGGCTCACTATCACTTATTCAACTTGAGGTGGATACATGTTATTTGCAGCATTGACATTGGTCTCCTTCATACACATAGAACAAATGAAAAACATCTTGTGTATACCTACTATATCCTCTTCTACAACAATAACAGTACTGTACGGTAACCTAAAACATCTTGTACCTACTATATCCTCTTCTACAACAATAACAGTACTGTACGGTAACCTAAAACATCTTGTATATACCTACTATATCCTCTTCTACAACAATAACAGTACTGTACGGTAACCTAAAACATCTTGTATATACCTACTATATCCTCTTCTACAACAATAACAGTACTGTACGGTAACCTAAAACATCTTGTATATACCTACTATATCCTCTTCTACAACAATAACAGTACTGTATGGTAACCTAAAACATCTTGTATATACCTACTATATCCTCTTCTACAACAATAACAGTACTGTATGGTAACCTAAAACATCTTGTATATACCTACTATATCCTCTTCTACAACAATAACAGTACTGTATGGTAACCTAAAACATCTTGTATATACCTACTATATCCTCTTCTACAACAATAACAGTACTGTATGGTAACCTAAAACATCTTGTATATACCTACTATATCCTCTTCTACAACAATAACAGTACTGTATGGTAACCTAAAACATCTTGTATATACCTACTATATCCTCTTCTACAACAATAACAGTACTGTATGGTAACCTAAACATCTTGTATATACCTACTATATCCTCTTCTACAACAATAACAGTACTGTATGGTAACCTAAAACATCTTGTATATACCTACTATATCCTCTTCTACAACAATAACAGTACTGTATGGTAACCTAAAACATCTTGTATATACCTACTATATCCTCTTCTACAACAATAACAGTACTGTACGGTAACCTAAAACATCTTGTATATACCTACTATATCCTCTTCTACAACAATAACAGTACTGTACGGTAACCTAAAACATCTTGTATATACCTACTATATCCTCTTCTACAACAATAACAGTACTGTATGGTAACCTAAAACATCTTGTATATACCTACTATATCCTCTTCTACAACAATAACAGTACTGTACGGTAACCTAAAACACTCATTGTAACCAGAGAACTACCACCACAACGATTCCTGTCATCTAAGCCTTTTACAATATAATGATATTTTGATACACCCTTTTGGTCTGACCTCCACACCATGCAACCGTGTTATTGAGCATTGCTTTTGGGTATGCTGCCATGCTACGTGTTAGAATTTTGATTAAATGTAGCATGTCTACTGTATGTAGCCTAGTATATACAATAATATATTCGTCTATTTTTGTTTCTATTATTCTCCCTCTCTCACTCCCCATTCCCACTTCTCTCTCTCTCTCTCTCTCTCTCTCTCTCTCTCTCTCTCTCTCTCTCTCTCTCTCTCTCTCTCTCTCTCTCTCTCTCTCTCTCTCCTCTCTCTCTCTCTCTCTCTCTCTCTCTCTTTTGTATATGTAATTCGTTTTCAATACCAACAAGTTAAACATAAAAATATGTTGTGCATGTAAAGGTGTTGGTGTAATATGTTGTCATTTACAGGCAGTGTTGAACCAATATACTGTTGTTGTTGTTGTTTTTCCCCAAGCTGCCTGGCCGAACAGCCCCAAGGCCCGAGCAAGGCCAAGGCCACAACCGAGCGCCCCCACAGAACCCTCGCTGCCAACCACAATAAAGCCTGGGTGACTGAAGCCACTCCATGGCGGGGAGCTGAGGAGGGCGCGGAAACGCCCGGGAAACCAAAGCCCCACCCAGGGCCCTGTGCCCCTCAGCAATTATGAAGAGAAAGTTGAGGGGCAAAGGAAAGATGTGACGCTTTGGCTTCCAATCTTGGTAGATTAGGAGGTCAATCCACGCAAGAGATGCCGTCACTTGAGATCTAGAAATTATATAAGTAAAAGGAACAGTCAGAGTAAGCTATGGGTATGACAGAGATCGCTCAGTTCTCACTCTGATAGACCAGCCCATCACCACATGACTAGAACCAAATCCTCTCAGCATCAGCTAGGAAAGGCCCTAGAAAGACGCCTTTGGCGGGGGGATAGCTCCCCTATTTCAACCCCTTTCGGGGTTGGGCACCCACCTACCAATATACTGTAGTTCATGTCACCAGTTCCTTCCTCCCCCCACCATCGTGAAACACCGACTTTTAACTTCTCTTTTAAAGTTTTGGGTCCGTGTCGTCTTCACTTTCTTTCGACTTTTCCGAACTCCAGTTACTTCATACCATTTGTGTCCGTTTGTCACGGAAAATCTACGAAAGCGTTTCCTTGCTTGTTTAGACGTGTATTCCTGCGTGATTGTTTGTTTGTGTGTGTGGTTCTGTGTGTGTGTGTAATTGTCGGTATATTGTTCGGTATATTGTATATTGTTAAGGCTGAAAATCTATAAAGTTTCTCTTAACCCTAGTACAGAAAAATTCTACCTTAACCCATACGGTGCAGGCAACGTAGTACTACGTTTTGGCAAGTTACAGCAATTTACAGGCTTTAACCCTTGTCTAGCGGGGTGTTTTGGGCTCATTTGGGCATATTCAGGCCCTCCTGCATGATAAATTAAGCATCTGCATGAAAAAAAATATATATTTAGCAAAAAACTAGGCACTAAAAGCTTCAAAATGAGACCAGAACGAGCTACGTAGCGCTCGTGGTTCTCTTGCAGTGGTGCCACGAACATGGAAGTTTAGCATATATCGGTATATTTTTCCCAGCTATGCTCACTACTGGCTACAATGCCGGCCTCTCGAGAACACAGGGAACTTGAGTTAATGGGCGGCGGTAAGCCCTGGGAGTCGGCTGTCTGGCCCGCTATGCTCCCGGCCATTTGCACTCGATTTTAACCCTTTAAAAGCCTTAATAATGCTCCTAACTTGCTGTAAATTGGTGCACGACTTAAGTCGAGCGCCGCCAATAAGGGGTTAACCTTTGTCTAGCGGGGTGTTTTGGGCTATTTTGGGCATATTCAGGTCCTCCTGAATGATCAATCAAGTATCTGCATGAAAAGAAATGTATTCAGCAAAAAAATAGGCGCTAAAAGCTTCAAAATGAGACCAGAACAAGCTACGTAGCACTCGTGGTTCTCATGCAGTGGTGCCACCAACATGGGAGTTTAGCGTATAGCGGCATATTTTTTCCCACTACTCTCACTAATGGTAACACTGTTGTCCTCTCGAGAACAGAGGGAGCGTGAGTCAGTGGGTGGCGGTAAGCCCTGGGTCTCAGATGTGTGGCCTGCTGCGCTCCCGGCCATTTGCACTCGATTTTAACTCTTTAAAAGCCTTAACGCTTAAAGAGCGGCGCGCAACATAAGTCGAGTTGAAAAAACTGGCAAAAAACGGGTGAAAAAAGGGTGGAAATCGAGTGAAAATGGGTGGGATAGTAATGATCCATACGTCCGGCATCTGTGGCCTCCCGGCCCACACTAACTCCAGTTCCCCCACCGCACGGGAGGATGACAGTGTAACCAATAGTTCGCTAAAAGTGAGCAAGGTAGCAAAATCAGCTAAACTTCCATCTTCGAGGTAACACTGTCAGTGTTCCACGAGTGCTACGTAGCTGTATGTGGCGTCATTGTGTAGCGATTTCCACCTAGTTTTCGGCGCAATACAGTTCCTTTCATACTGATGGTTGATATAGCAGTCAGAACGGCCCGGAAAGGCCCAAAACGGCCACAGAGCACCCGCTAAGCAAGGGTTAATAATGCTCCTAACTTGCTGCAAATTGGTGCATGACTTAAGTCGAGCGCCGCTCTTTAAGGGTTAATAGCCTGTAAAAGCTGTAGAAATCGAGTTTCAGTGGGCGGGACCGCGAGGAGCCCGCCTCCGCCTGTCATCACGTCCATCTGTGCACTGAGGTCCCAGACCCGGGTCTCAGCAGTGCTGCCAAAGCCAAAAAAGTGCTCCATTGCTAATATATAGCGAGTTTTCCCCCAATGTCTATGGAAGCGCTGCGGGTGAACCCCGATAGCTACGAAGCTCGTTCTGGTTTCATTTTGAAGCTATTTTCATCTAGTTTTTGGCAGAATACATTTAATTTCATGCAGACACTTGATTAATCATTCAAGAGTGCCTGAATATGCCATAATTAGCCCAAATATGCCCGCAGAGAAAGGGTTAAATATGAGGTCATATGCAACCTATAGCGACTGTGAGGTGCCAGAGTTCTCATCATAGTACATACGCAGATGCACTTCTTAGAGTAACCGTAGGCTAACACAAGCTGATATTTGACCATCTTGGCTAGGGAGGGAAAACGATGCAATCCTCTCCATAGAGATAACTGAAAGAACTTTTAGGAATCTGGGGGACTTGACCCCTCAACCTCGCGGTCAACACATGGCATATTAGACCACTCTGCTAATCTGTGTGTGTGTGTGTGTGTGTATGTGTTTTACTTTACAAACACTTTACGTATATCATTTTCAAGGGCAGGTAATTGGAGCATTGGCTTAAAAGGAAAAGTGCGCAGGCATTTAATTATTATGGTGATGTTAGACTAATACTATAAATGTGAGAATTGAGGTGATGGCAGAATCTATGTAACATCTTGAACAATATTTCTTCTATTGGTCGCAATGTCATATCTGCTTTCACACCATTTGGCGCTCATAATTGAATGCTATGCTAATTAATAAATGTATCAAGTTATGAATTGACCCTCTTTTGAACAATAGTTATTTAGAGAAGATAACACAATCTGTTCGCATTGTAAATCATATTTTTGAAAAGCTCGAAATCTCATATTTAGTCCCACAGGGATCTGTACTCGGTCCATTATAATTTATAATATATGTAAATGATCTCTCACACTACATTCCAGATTGTCAAAGCATACAGTATGCTGACGATACTCAATTTATCCATACAGGTAGCATTGAAAATTAAGATACCAGCCTTTGTTATAGATGTGGAGGAGTTAGGGCTGCATAAACTGTACTGTATGTATGTGGGTCTTTATTTGCTAAGGGAGAGGTATCAGAGTAAGCAGTCAAATCAGGTTTCACACATGCATTATACTCAATAGGAGTAGAATTATAGGACGTAATAGTCCCAAGAAGGCATGTAATACAATGGGGTATTTTATATACACTGGGCCTACCTTTACAAGGTTACCCGAATTAACAGAGTAGGCCTACAATTGGCAAGTAATCAAGTATCAACTTTATTCTCTCTACCTGTACAGGAACAAGTATATAGGACAAATAATATATATACACGACATACACAGAATTAGAGAAGGATGATATATATTAAATAATCAAGAATGATGCTCGAGGGTGTGGTTGGAATGTAAGGGGAGGGAGGGCAATTTAGCTGGACTCTTTTATGATATAAGATAATGCAGAGTTAGTTATCTATGAGTAGGCAGTGGTCAGGCGACTGAGTGGTCGGTCCAACATATAAGATTCTACTCATAGGATAACAATATTAATTACTGATAGCGCACCAAGGGTTTGACTTTAACCCATAAACGGCGAGCGTCCTCATATGAGTCTGAACCCTAGGAGGGCGAGCGTCCTCATATGAGCCATGGCTTAAAAAAAGCCTTTCCAAACATCCCACTGTCACTCAAAACAAAGGAATGTGTAAATATGTGAGATAATTCCTCTCCATACATCATATCACTCCTCCATATGTGTCAAAATTCCCCCCTTCCTCCCCCCCCTCAATTATCACCTATGTTTATCTTATTCCTGTGATTATCGGTTTATTTATGGCGCAAAAACTCCCTACCCAGTTTCAAGGTCGAAAAGGAGGAGTATGGAGGGAGGAGAGAGAGAGAGACTAGCCCGCACTACCTCCAGTCTCGCTCGAGAGCTCGTGAAGGGAGGGTGCAGTTTCGCTCTCTGTCAACTCCATGAATGAACTGCTCGGTAATATTTTGTGTTTGTCACCCCCAAATACTATTCCCACTTGTTTTATTGTTGTAACATGTAACTTTCTTCATATTAAAAATAAAATAGGCGCATATGATAAGTAATAACGATATTTATCAGGTAATGACGATTTTCGTTAGAAATTAATGCAATAGCTTCGCCCCACACAACGTTCAACGAATCGGAGTCTCGCCGCGGAGAGGTTAAACAACAACTGATCGAATGGAAGTTACGTTAATAGGGAGCCTGATGGACAGACCACGGATAACTTCTGCTGTGAGGTTGACAGAGATAATTAAATACTCTTTGTGCCTAACAATAAATGGCTTCTGCAGTGAGGCTGGCTGAGGGACCAGGATATATTAACCCTCCCCCATTCGGTAACTTATATATGTAACTTATGGTAAGACCTTCTCTAATTTGCCATGAAATACCAGGCGGGGTGAGTTTTCGAAGCCTTGTGTTTTTCTGTATTTTCATCCACCAGAATGCTGTTTATTGTGATGTATCATATGTCAATGGAAAGAGGAATATTTATAGTACATGATAAAACAAAACAAAATGTAAATAAATCGAAATATGAAAGTGTAAATGAGTCCGGAATACAATTATTTCCCATGCAATTGTCTTCACACCGTCATATCTCTAAATTGTGAGTGATGACCATATATTTTGATTTGCTCAAATAATAGTATTTTTTCTCCTCTTTCCAAATCTGAAAACAGAAATTGTTTATCTTCAATAGTTCTCAAGCAGTGACCGAAAAAAGAACTATGATTTTGATTGATATGGTTTATAACATTTTCGATTTATTTCGTTGCTACAAAGTGTATGGTTTTAATTTAAGGCTGTATGAATACGGCAAATAATGCTGATGAGTATAAAACAAACTAGAAGTTCCTATGACAAATACTTTTTACGCTATGAATATTTGAAATAAAGAGCCAAAATGCGAATATTTACGCTTCACCCGTCTCTGTTCCGCCAATGCTAGCCGGGTTCCGAGCTGTTCCCCACCTCGGCGTTGGTTTATTTGCTCGGATATGTATATAACTGTTTATATCACCGTCATCGCAAAATTATGCTCTTTCTAATGGTGAAAACCAAAATAATATAGCGTAATTGGTTCGCGAGCTATGCGCAATTGTTTCCATGCACTGCTATTGTTTTGTAAATAAATTAGAATGTTTATACAGTTGTTTATCTTTGCCACAATATACAACACTTTTATATAATTTTCCTTGCCAATAATTGTATAATATTCATAGAAGACATGTCAGTCATGAAGGTTGTCAATTTTACTTACCTGATAGGGCCACAACCCTTTCCAACGAGAAGGGAAATTGCTCCTGGGTTGACACTGAAAAAAAAAAAACAAGAAAGCCAGGTTATCTTCAAGTAATAAATTCAGAAATAATTCTATTGTACACACAAATAAAGTATTATATAAATATATATATATATATATATATATATATATATATATATATATATATATATATATATATATATATATATATATATATATATATATATATATACAAGGTGTCACACAAAATATAATGAATGGTAACAAAAATGTGTGTATGTGTGTATATATATATATATTATATATATATATATATATATATATATATATATATATATATATATTATATATACAAGCTATCATAAATATATATATATATATATATATATATATATACAAGGTGTCAAACCACAGAAATATGCAGATTTCCAAGCCACCCAAGGAGGTACTGCATTTGACTCGTTATTTTTTTAGAGTGGTTTCCCCAAGACGCCTATATCCACTTTGATGATGAAGGTGGGTAAATGTAGGTGGGTGAATGTCGGTGGGTGAATGTCGGTAGGTGAATGAAGGTGGGTAAATGTAGGTCGGTGAATGTCGGTGGGTGAATGTCGGTGGGTGAACGAGGGTGGGTGAATGAAGGTGGGTGAATGAAGCCGGGTGAATGCAGAAGAGAAATGGAGAAGAGAAATAAATGAATGAATGAATGAATCAATGAATGAATGATTGCACATGGCTCCTCACTATAGGACACCTGCATTGTGGCTATGGAAAAGGTTGAAGCAGTCGTTGACGTCAATGCAGAGGGCAACCGTGCAAGTCGAGCAGCGGAAGCTTGTGTCCTTGCAAATGCCCTTCATTACTTTGCAGTAATATCAACGGAGTCGCTTCTTGACCGGAATCCTCTGCCGAGAATGGTCCAAGGCCTTGTTCAACTGGACATGGTTCAGAACAATAGGACGGGGCCTTGGGACCACTCCAAGTCGAGGTCTCCGGACTCGCACCGCTCGTGCTGCTTCCAGTACTGGTGGCGGTTGGTTGGCAGCTTCAAGAGCTGCTTCCCCATTGTCACCAGCAGCAGCTGCATCAGGTGCTAGTACCACGGGGGGTTGAACCAGGACATAGATTCTCCCCGGGGCAGCAGCATCATCATCTGGTTCTGGTGGTGGGGAGGGGACATCGAGATGTGGTGCCCTCTCAACGCCTCCACCAGGAGCAGCAACAGGAGAAGGTGGAGTGTTGTCAGGAGCAGCAGGGGCGGGGGAGTCTGGATGGTCGTCGTCGGACGACCCAGATGGTCCACCGGGTTGCCGTTGCCTGCGTGCATGCCTCTGTGGCTCAAGCTGGTCAGGCGGCAGATCTTGTGCTCGGTGGACTGGCCTCCCCGACATAGGCCACTCTGCAGGGTTGAAGTGCAGCAAGGAAGTACAGATGTGCTCCTGGAAGTCCAGTAAGGTCATCTTCTTCCTTGGGTAGCACTTCCTGTGCAGGACATGGGCGTTGAAGAGGGCCATTTGGATGAAGTAGAAGGTGATCTTCTTCGTCCACTTGACCGTCCTTCGCTGGATGGGGTAGTACTGGACCATCTGGTCGAAGTGATCCACCCCACCCATTTGGATGTTGTAGTCTTCAACGCAAACAGGTTTGAAGATCTCCCTCTGTCCACGACGCCACCTGCCCTGTTGGTCCTTCTCTTTGAAACTGACAAGCTTTGGAATGGTCTCCTGTTTGTGGAAAGTGGACACCATGTTGACGATGTGCTTGTCTCGCCAAAGTAGGACCATGGTTAAGCCGTTGTTTATTGCTATTGTCGCATCGCGTTCAAGCTCTTTTGCTTTAGCAATGTCGCACAACCGCTTAGGAGCTCCTCGTACAAGGCGTAGGGTGCCACACACATAGATGTTGTGTGTGAGCATTTGCTGGCACAGGTCAACTGAGTTGTAATAGTTGTCCATGTACAGCCGGTACCCCTGGCCTCTGAAGGACTCCGTGAGACCCTCCACCGTCTCCTGGAGAGATGTACCCGGACCGGTGTAGACCTGAAAGTCCCACACATAGCCAGTCAACGCCTCTGCCAGGATGTACAGCTTGATACCGTACTTTGTCGGCTTCATTGGGTTGTAAACCTTGAATGAAAGGCGACCCTTCCATCCAAGGCTGCCTTCATCAAGGGACAGCTTTTCGGCGGGGATGTATGCCAGCTTGAAGCCTTCAAGTAGGTATTCCATCACCGTCCGAACCTTCACAAGCCTGTCCTTGTTCTGCCTGCAAACTGCCTTGTTGTTGAAAGCATGGAAATACTTCAACAAGGCTAGAAACTTAGTCCTACTTATCGTTCTCCGAAATACTGGGTAGTCGTGAAGGATAGTTGAACGCCAGTAGTGACTCAGAGAAGGAATCTTGGTGATGCCCATGAGGAAGTACAGGCCAAGGAATTTGGCCATTTCCTCCTCACCAAACAGGAGCCAAAGACCGGCTGCTCCGTCAACGAACTTGGCGTAAGCATTTGTCTCCAATACCAGGTATTGCAGCATCTCCCTTGTGAAGAAGAGCTGGAAGAACTGGAGAAGAGTCACCGGCTTTGGAACCTGCATGCCAGGGGTCCCTGTGAACAGATCAGGCTGGGGGTCGAAGGGGGCGTTGGTCCAACCGGCAGTACGATCGGGGGCAGGATCGCGAGCACGGCCACGACCACCGCGAGGACCACCACGAGGAACACCGCGAGGAACACCTCTGTGGCCCCTGGACTTACCACCTGCCCCCCTACGGGGCCCTGGCCTCCGGCGTGGCATAGGTAGTAGGTCGAGGGGTTGAGTGGGGGGGGCTGGTGAAAGGTGTGGAGCTGGTGAACCTGGTGCAGCTGCACCAGCTGGTGAAAGGTGTGGAGCTGGTGAACCTGGTGCAGCTGTACCAGTTGGTGAACGGTGGAGAGGAAGCCTTTGGGGAAGAAGCTCCTCGATTGCTGCTGGAGGATTCAACGCTGTGCGTGGCACCTCAGCAACAACCTGAGCACGAAGTGCGGCTTCAGCAACCTCAGCACGCATTGCGGGTCGATGCTCAGGCAGAACAAATGCCGATGGGGTCAACGGTGTGTCGCTGAAGGGGGACACTGCGGGGGTGACCGTTCCCATGACATGCGAAGGCCGGGTATTCAAAGTGCTCACAGCAAGTAGCGTAGCAAACAGGTGTGGGCTACGGGCTGCTGATCCTGCTGGAAGCAAGGATGAGGCACCGCCACGCGAGGTGGATGGAAGAGGTGACGTGGGAAGTTGGGTGATGGTAGGAGGTGTTCGGTGATGTTATGGAGTGGTAGAGATGTAAATGGGATGGGATGAGATGTAGATGGGATGGGTTGAGATGTAGATGGGATGGGATGGGATGTGGATGGGATGGATGGTGGTGGTGGATCCGCTGGGGCTGGTTCAGCTGGTGGTGGTGGTGGTGGGTCATCTGGCATTGCTGGGGCTGGTTCTGCTGGTGGTGGAGGTGGTGGTGGTGGGTCGTCTGGCGTTGCTGGGGCTGGTTCAGCTGGTGGTGGTGGTGGTGGGTCGTCTGGCGTTGCTGGGGCTGGTTCTGCTGGTGGTGGTGGTGGTGGTGGTGGTGGGTCGTCTGGCATTGCTGGGGCTGGTGGTGGATCGGCCGAGGCGTGGGCGTCGAGGCGGAGTCGATTGGGCGGAGGTGAAGCCCAATCATCATCTCCAGTCGACCACTCGTCCGACTCACTCTCGCTCTCCGTCTCGTCCGTCGTCAGGTCCAGCACCTCGTTTACAACATCCTCCAGCTCAGAGTCCCGCAAACGTTTCTTGGTATTCCTGTTGTCCGACATGGCAGCTGGTGTATGGCGGAAGGCTGGCGTATGGCGGCAGGCTGGCGTATGGCGGCAGGCAGTAGTTAGCTTACGATGCTGAAACCAAGGAAAGGAAATAAAGGAAAAACGTAATTGACGTTGATAGTTGTCATGACGCAAGTTCGCCATCACTGGATCCATATGACGTTGGTATAGTTCACCATGACGTAGTCATAGTTTTGCATTTTCCGATTCCAGATGACGTGAGTATAATGGATTCATGATGGTATAGTTCCTCATTTTGTAATTCAAATGGGGGAACACCATGACGTAGTCATAGTTTGGCATTATCCGATTCCAGATGACGTGCGTATAATGGTTTCATGACGGTATAGTTCCGCATTTTGTTATTCAAATAGGGGAACACCATGACGTAGTCATAGTTTGGCATTATAAGAATATATTTATACCTTGGGGCTCTTTGGCCAAACACCCTGGAACAGGAACAACACAACAGGGAAGGGGACAAGATTTTGTTTTATATATATACGGTATATACCTGCATATATAAAATAAATAAAATCAAATAAATAAAAATATATATAAAATAACAATAGAAATACTCGATTATGGGCCCTGCCCTTGCTGTGGACCTAGGGGGTGGTCCCATGGACACCCTGCGGAACAGGAACAATAACAACAAAAATATATATAAATTAAATTAAATTATAAATAAAATAATACAAAATAAATAAAATAAATACAATAAATAACAACTATAATAAACCCCAATAAATAAAAAATAACTATATAAATACTCGAATATGGTCCTTACCCTTGCTCTGGACCTAGGGGGTGGTCCCAGAGACACCCTGGGGAACAAGAACAATAAACAAAACAAAAATATAAGTGAAATAAAATTATAAATAAAATAAAACGAAATAAATAAAATAAATAAAATAAATAACAACTATAATAAATCCCAATAAATAAAACATAACAATATAAATACTCGATTATGGGCCCTGCCTTGCTGTGGACCTAGGGGGTGGTCCCATGGACACCCTGGGGAACAGGAACAATAAAAATATATATATATATATAAGAAATAAAATTATAAATATATATTACCTTTTCCTATGGTAAAATAAATAAAATAAATAACAACTATAATAAATCCCAATAAATAAAAAAATAACTATATAAATACTCGATTATGGGCCCTGCCCTTGCTGTGGACCTAGGGGGTGGTCCCATGGACACCCTGGGAAACAGGAACGATAAAAAAAATATGTATATAAATTAAATAAAATTATTAATAAAATAAAATGATATTAATAAAATAAATAAAATAGATAACAACTATAATAAATCCCAATAAATAAAAAAATAACTATATAAATACTCGATTATGGTCCATATCCTTGCTCTGGACCTAGGGGGTGGTCCCAGAGACACCCTTGGGAACAGGAACAACACAACAGGGGAACAGGAACAACAGAGACGGGGACAAGAAAAGAAAAATTATATATATACGGTATATACCTGTATATATAAAATAAATAAAATAAAATACATAAAAATATATATAAAATAACAATAGAAATACTCGATTATGGGCCCTGCCCTTGCTGTGGCCCTAGGGGGCGGTCCCATGGACACCCTGGGGAACAGGGAAAACAAAAATATATATAAATAAAATAAAATTATAAATAAAATAAAACGAAATAAATAAAATAAATAAAATAAATAACAACTATAATAAATTCCAATAAATAAAAAATAACTATATAAATACTCGATTATGGGCCCTGCCCTTGCTGTGGACCTAGGGGGTGGTCCCATGGAAACCCTGGGGAACAGGAACAATAAAAAAATATATATATAAATATAAATGAAATAAAATTATAAATAAAATAAAACAAAATAAATAAAATAAATAAAATAAATAACAACTATAATAAATCCCAATAAATAAAAAATAACTATATAAATACTCGATTATGGGCCCTGCCCTTGCTGTGGACCAAGGGGGTGGTCCCATGGACACCCTGGGGAAGAGGAACAATAACAAAAATATATATATAAATGAAATAAAAATATAAATAAAATAAAATTATATAAATAAAATAAATAAAATAAATAACAACTATAATAAATCACAATAAATAAAAAATAACTATATAAATACTCTATTATGGGCCCTGCCCTTGCTGTGGACCTAGGGGGTGGTCCCATGGACACCCTGGGGAACTGGAACAATAAAACAAAATATATATAAATGAAATAAAATTATAAATAAAATAAAATTATATAAATAAAATAAATAAAATAAATAACAACTATAATAAATCCCAATAAATAAAAATAGGCCTATATACAAAATAACAATAGAAATACTCGAATAAATATATATATATATATATATATATATATATATATATATATATATAATATACGATAGGCTATATATATATAAAATAAAGATAGGCCTATGCCTAAACATATAAAATATCCCAGCTCTGAGGAAAAGGTAAGGTCAAGGAGTGGGGACCCGCCGTGGGCAAGTAATTATGGGATTAGCTTAGGTAATTTACCCAGACATGTGTGGCTGTCCAAAGGTTCACTGCTGTAGTGTAGTGTACAGTGGTGCATAAAAGTCTTGTATGTTCTTTGTCAGGCTACTTACAGTGACATATTTGTACTTACCGTGACATTTATGTCTAAAAAATTCGTTTATAATTATCCACACTTCACTGTCAGTTACTTCACTCAAATAAAACTGTGTATTCACTCAAAAATTGCCCAAATTGGGCATAAAAAAAGGCCAAAAATGGGCAAAACACAACTATATTTCGTAATTACAGCTTTATTATACTTCGTAGGTAGTATTTATTGATAAATATATTGGTTTTTCAAGTGAAAATGAAGGTTTTAGGGCAATATATATACGACACACGTATAGCCTAGCTTACATTCGTAATCACAAACCTAACAAAAGTTAGGAATGTGACTACGAATGCTTACTACACTAACCCTACGAATATGATATAAATAATATTATTCACAGTTCACAACACTTCCACTGGGTCCATTCTAGCCGCCTAAAAAAACACATGGCTGGCTATGGAGAGGCGAACAACGAGGCACAAAGTCACAAATCACGAGTTATATACATAAATTATAAATACATAGCCACAAATTGATGATACACTGCCACTTGGTACATAAATAATCAGGATTTGCCCGCCTGAAACCCGCTCCATGGCGGGCAATGAAGGTGAGATGAGATTTAACCCTTTATTAGCGGCTCACCACTTAAGTCGTATTTAATAAAGCTGGACTATGTGGCGGCGCTCGACATAACTCGAGTGGCAATTTCAGCACGTAATGTGGCTGAGAGAGAGAGACAAGTGGTGGCAGGAGACTAGCGAGCGTATGACTGCTCCAGACCACCGCGGCGAACCTACTGACACAAATCTCAGCTCCCTCCTCCCTCTCTCACTCGCTACATACTCAATTATGTACCGAAAGTACCGAATTACCTGCTTTTTGCACTCGCGTTGCACGGTTATTGCAAGAAAACTATCCATCATACAAGGATCATTATGGTGTCATTCGAAAGCTCTGTTTATGCCCTTTCAGGGATAGATACTTGTTTTACGTTCTGGGTCTTATTTAGGCATGAAAATGATCACGTAAACAGCCCTATTTTGGCTAAAAACACCCCGCTGGGCGGTACACATAAATAAACCGCATAGGCCGCTCGTAAGGTGTTAAAGGTCCGGGAGTACTGCCTCACAGACTGGCGGCCGGCTCACAACTGGTGAAACAAAGGGCCGCACTCCTCTCACAGGGACGCTAGGGGTTTGCCAGATATTTCATTTTGTAACTTACTGAGGGCTAACCTACCAGCCAAAAAAGCGTCATAATCGCGTTATAAACTTATTTACCACGAATATTTCTAACTTACGGGTGGCATTATGACGCGATTGCGTCATACGACCACTCTTCGAGGGGTGGCGTTAGGACGCAATCGCGTCCTAAAAATGCGGGAGGGTTAAATACTCCGTAATTTTCCTACCACATTGAGACTTTGGGCTTTGGAGCACATAGGGAGGTCTTGGACACTCAGCTCAGGAAGGATGGTGAGATACTTTCTCTAACCTGGTCTGAGTACCTATTCACTCCTTAGGTCTTCCTAGGCCTTGATTGGCTGCACGGATACGGGGCGTCTTTGGCCTTTCCGAATACTGACATAGGCCTTTGTCGCTCTGGCGATGGGAGTAGGGGTAATAGCAAAGGTAGGACCCGCAATATTTGCTTCCGTATCCCCTCCCAGGTCCACTCTACAGGTGAGTGTGTGGGGGGGGCGGCGCTGCGTCGTCCTGGTTTGGTGGATTGCCTGGCTGTCGGCCAACCCTGGGTCAGCTTGTAGTGGTGACGTCACATCTGACGGCGTAGGACCATGGAACCTCTCTCTCATATGCAAAGTAGTTCCTTGCGGCCTGCTTAATCTGTGATGGTGGGGGGTTGGTACACCTGTCCTTGGGGTGACTTCCCTATACCGAGCCCGTTCCATTTGAGAGAGAACGGTTGAAGGACGGGCTTCGGTATTTTAAGGCCACAATGGTCAGTGATGCCTCTGGTTGTTTTGGTGCCATACGGGGTTAGGTTTTTGGTGCGCCTGCTGTAGGTGACCCTGACTGTAGGCTGGTTCTGTTGGCTTTGGTGTGGTGGTCGGTTTGGGGCGCCCTGGTATGTTCCGGGGGTTGCAGGAGGCTGGATGTTGTGGAGGGCTTGCCTTTTCTTCGGTATAACACAAATATTGAAAATCTTATTCACAGAGGCGAAGAAACCTTAAACCATGTAAAAACGTGTTTTCATATGAATGGTCTAATGTTAAACACTAAAAAGACTCGATGTATGTTTATTGGTACCAGAGGACTCTTATCACGTATACCATGTGGCACTTGCATACAGAATGTTGAAATAACTGAAAAGTTTACAGAATGAATATAAACTTCATATGAGGAGGAGCACTCTATTGAGCACTTTATTGAAGCTATCTACGAAACGTTGTCAATAAAGTGTTCCTCCTCATATGGTGTTTATATTCATTCACTTACATACAGGTTGACGGCACCCATATTATACCATGTAACTCTAAAGAATCTGGGTATATATTTTGATAAATATATATGTAGTTTGACAGACATATTAGTGAAAAAAGCAGAGGATTTTTGGTATGTTAATGTACATTAATCGCATTAAGGATAGTCTATATAAGTGCTCGAGGATTACGGTTATACAATCACTGGTCATGAGCATAATAAATTATGGTATAAAAATATGGGGTACAACAAATTCAACACAGTAAAGGGTACATCACACAGTCAGGAATGCGAGCTAGAACCACTAGGAGTAGCTGAAAATTCGGATTCTTGGGCCTATTCGTGTTGAAAATCGATACTCCTAGTGACTCTAGCGATATCCTAGTGATTCCTGTTAGACTCCCATTGACTCCAAACCAGTCCCGGCCGATTGGCCCTGTCCGACAAAATGTTCACCGTGTTTAACCCTTAATTAGCGGCTCACCACATAAGTCGAGTTAAATAAAGCTGGACTATGTGGCGGCGCTCGACATAACTCGAGTGGCAATTTCAGCACGTAATGTTGCTGAGAGAGAGAGACAAGTGGTGGCAGGAGAGTAGCGAGCGTATGACTGCTCCAGACCACCGCGGCGAACATACTGACACGAATCCCAGCTCCCTCCTCCCTCTCTCACTCGCTATATAAGGAATTATATCGGGAAAGTGGCTAATTACATGCTTTTTGCACTCGCGTTGCACGGATATTGCAAGAAAACTAGCCATCATAAAAGGATCGTTATGGTGTCATTCGAAAGCTCTGTTTATGCCCTTTCAGGGATAGGTACTTGTTTTACGTTCTGGGTCTTATTTAGGCATGAAAATGATCACGTAAACAGCCCTATTTTGGCTAAAAACACCCCGCTCGGCGGTACATATAAATAAACCGCATAGGCCGCTCGTAAGGTGTTAAGGTTCTCGCCGCGAATCGGACCACTCCCAGTGATTCCCAGTGATCCCCAGTGATTCCCCAGTGACTCCCAGTGAGTCCTGGTGATTCTGGTATGAACTGAAACTGAAACCAAAAGCTGTCCGCGAATCAGATACGAAACACTGAGAATCACCAGGGCTCACTGGGAGTCACTGGGGAATCACTGGGGATCACTGGGAATCAACTGGGAGTCACTGGGAATGGTCCGATTCGTGGCTAGAACTTTAAACATGGTGAACATTTTGTCGGACAGGGCCAATCGGCCGCGAGTGGTTTGGAGTCACTGGGAGTCTAACAGGAATCACTAGGATATCACTAGAGTCACTAGGAGTCATCGAATTTTCACACCGAAGAGGCCCAGGAATCCGAATTTTCAGGTACTCCTAGTAATTCTAGCTCACATTCCTGACTGTGTGAAGTAGCCTTTAATAAATATATTATTCATATAAACCTGTAATACTTCTCACGTGAAAGTGTAATATACAGTATACAGGTAGTTAACTTTTCTTGGTCAAACATTATAAATAGGCCTAGTATTAACCTGTGTAAGTACAATTTCCCACAAGACATTGTATTCACCCAGTGATTGTGTGTAGAGAAGGAAATTACGGTAGTTGAGGTAATTAATAATGTGAACAATGTATGGTCAATGTTACAATACCCTACTTGTGGTCTACAAGTTCTGCAACTCCCCTTACCTAACATAACGAGAGTGGTGGAGACGTGTTTGTATGTGTTTTGAAATGTCAAGTTCGCTTGGTGGTGGAGAGTGGAAATTGGATTACTACTTCGAGGGGCGTTGTAGTCGCCGGGGTAAACTTTGAGCCAGCGGAATCATGACTTGGTTGTTTAGGGGCCGTTGTAGTCGCCGGTTAATAATCTAGAAGTTCTGCAACTCCCCTGACCTAACCTAAGCAAACTAAGACAACCTATAAGTGTTACCTATTTTAGGTAATCGTATGAAATATTACAGAACTCGGTAACAAATGAAAAGAAGGTGGGAATGATTAACTATCCACTATTTAGACAATAGTTTAAATATATTTGTTTCTTAAAGTATAGTAAGCATTGATATTATGACCTTACGGTACATAATAATACAGACTTATCGTATTATATTAATGTCTGTAATGATGTATGAATACAGTCATAATACTTAATGATAATATTAGAGGACTGTAGTTATAGTGTCCGTGGGTCGGTGGTGAGTGTGCATGTGGCTTGGCACAGCTTCGGGGCCCCTTATATAGGGGCTGTGCACAATGGGGGCCATGCCTGGCATACTCGCATCTCATTCCTAACAAATCCCAGTGATGCTCGGTGACTCCCAGTGACTCCTATCTAATTCCCAGTGATTCCTATATTACTCCTATCGACTCGTATATTACATTAAAAATCCGAAATTTTCAAATTTGTAATCACTCGCACTTCATTCCTGGTTTTATCCAGGTGATTCCCAGTGACTCTCAGTGATTCGCAGGTACACTCCCACTGGTTCCTACGGTGTTGTGAGTCCACGGGGAATTGCAGACATTCGCGGTGTATTCCCAGGATTCACCAGGAATCATTACTCCTAGTGATTCTAGCTCGCATTCCTGACTGTGTGAATTACCCCTTACAATGTGTGCAGAAACTACAACACTTCACCGCAAAGGTGACACTAGGTGGTGCTAAATATGATCATGTAACACCACATATAAGTGAACTGGAATGGCTTAATATAGAAAATAAACACAAGTTTGATATGGGATTAGCAGTTCATCGTATAATCAATAAAACACCTCCTAATTATCGATTTCAACTGTGTACTGTAAGTTATATATGCGCTGTTAAAACCAAACAACAACTACAACTGTATGGTCCTAAATCTAATATATGTTTAGGCACTAGATCTCTTCAGGTGGCTGGGCCTAAATTTTGGAACGGTCTTCAACATCACTTAATTTAAGGGACGCTAGTTCCATATCATCCTTAGCAAACAACTGAAATTATACCTTTTAAATAATCAATTTAAGTCATAAGTATAATTCGGATGGATGTACTTATTTATCTCTGTATATATGTTATTAATTTTAAACTTGACAATATACCCCTGTATGTGTTATATTTTATCTATTTCAATGTGAGCCATTGTACATAATTAAAAGAATAACCATTGTATAAATGGATATCAAGATTCTGATTCTGATTATCATGTTTTCTGCAAGCTGGTCTTTTTTTCCTTCCACCTTCCCTTCATAGTCATCTTATTTTATTATCTATCACTCTCTCTTTCTCTCTCTCTCTAATATACAAGAAGGGTAGCAAGGCCAGAGCAAGTAATTACAGACCAATTAGTCTAACTTCAATCATAGGAAAAATCATGGACAAAATCCTTAAATATAAGATAGTAGATTACCTCGAGTCAAACAACCTAATCAAAAATAGTCAACACGGCTTTAGATCAAATAAGTCATGCCTAACAAATTTGATTGAATTTTATAACAAACCATTCACAAATAACGACATGACGAAATCACTAGATATAATCTTCTTGGACTTTCAGAAAGCTTTCAACAAGGTGCCACATCGGAAACTAATGGCTAAACTGGAGAGAATAGGTATCAAAGGTAAAATTCATTCTTGGATACAACAATGGCTTACAGACAGAAGACAGAGAGTTGTGATAAATTGGAGTGGAATCCAAGTTGGAGCCTGTCACTAGTGGAGCTCCACAGGGTTCGGTCCTTAGACCGGTCCTATTTCTCATTTACATTAACGATATCGATGTAGGGGTAAACAACACCATCTCAAAATTCACCGACGATACAAAGATAGGGAATACAGTCTTGACCGAAGAAGATAGAAATGCGCTGCAGTCTGATTTAAACAAGATATCAGAGTGATCTGAAAAATGGCAGATAATGTCGATAAATGTCAGGTGCTGCAGGTTGGTAGCAGAATTATGAAATACAAATACGAAATGAATGGACAACAAATAAATACCACAACGCTAGTAAAAGACCTAGGGGTACTAATATCTGAAAACCTAAAAACTTCCAACCAATGTAAAGCAGCTGCAAATAAGGCAAGCAGAGCATTAGGCTTTATTAAACAAAAAATTACATATAAACATGAGAACGTAATAGTGCCACTGTTCAAAAGTAGGGTGAGGCCCCACCTTGAATATGGTGTGCAGTTCTGGTCACCTTATCTGAGCAAGGACATTGTAAGACTCGAGTCAGTGCAGCGTAGAACGACGAAGATGATACCCTCATTAACCCATGAAGCGCGATAGGCCTCACGGAAGGCTCACCATAGGGAACGCGATAGGCCTCATGGAAGCAAGACCATAATAAAAACCTTCCAAAACATCCCAGGGGCTATCAAAACAAAGGAATTTGTCTCTAGGTGAGATAATTCCCCTCTAGTACTCATCCATGTGTTTCTCACCCCCCTCCCCTTCCCCTCCTTCCCCACCTTAATCCCCCCTCCCCCCTCCTCAATTATCACCTATTTTTCCTCTTATTTTCATCATTTATCAGTTATTTTTCTCTCCCGCGATAATGTAGCACAAGTGGGTTGCATAAAAGATCGTTATATAATACCGAGACACTGCCCCGCTCGCCTCAGTTACCTCACAGACAGCGGGAGGGGAGGGTTGCGCTTGGCTCTCTCTCGCCTGAGAATATGACCGGGTGGCCAATATTTACGTTTTTCACCACCCAAATGCTTTTCCAACTTATTTTAGCACTCTTGAATAGATACACCATATATGTAAAATAAAAGCATATTGAAAACAAATAATGCTCTATATCGTAAATATAACGAATTCTGTCAGAATCCAAGGCTAGAAATTCACAAATAAGTACCCTTGCCCCTAGGGTATTTTCGCGTTTAATAGGTTAAGAAATAAACCATATGAAGGAAGACTTAACCGATTGAACCTATTCTCATTAAAGAAGAGGAGGTTGAGGGGTCAGCTTATTGAGTGCTTTAAGATACTGAAAGGCTTCGACAATGTCGATATAAATGTGCTATTCACATTAAGCAATAATACTCAAACTCACAGAAATGGACTGAAATTAAAAACCAAAAAGGAAAACCTAGATGACACAATGAGTTTCTCCACTTATAGTGTGGTGACAGAGTGGAATATACTACCAGCGAGAGTGGTGGAGAGCGACACAATAAACGCTTTCAAAGGAAGGCTTGACCTCTATCTAGAGGGGGCTGGGGTGATATGAAAACAAATAAAAAATGAAAAAATATGGCCGGACTGCCTAGTAAGGACCCCGAGCTCTGTGTGGTCAGTGTATCTATGTGGCTCTATCCGTGTGTGAAAATAGAATATTGTATATATTACTACAGGTACAAAGGAGTACAAAGGAAATCAAGCAACAACAGATCTAGTGACCCTTCTAGGCTCCTTGTCCTACAAAACACTGAGGATCAAGTGTCCAAACAGTGGTTTAGAGTGGGTAAGGGAACATTAGAAAGGGAACTAATGTCCGTGGCAGGATTAGGAAGTTATTAGAGGACAGATGGGTTAGTAACTGAGGGGGGGATGAAAATAAAGTTATTCATTTACAAAAGCAGTCAGTCGCGGGTTTGATGCGAGATATTTGTCTAGGCGAAGCTTAAATGAATCAACGGTGCTGCAGTCTATAACGTCTCGGGGAAGCCCATTCCACAAGTTGACAACTCGATTGAAAAAGACATTCTTAGATTCGTGTGAGTTAAAAGATTTACCAATAATTTTGCAACCTTTTTCCCGCGTATAATAAGATTGGTCGATAGTGAAGTACTTACTACAATTCACATTGTCACTGCCTTTGATGATTTTGAACACTTAAATTAAGTCGCCTCTTAATCTGCGCTGGGTTAACGGAAATACATTTAATTATCTAATACGCTCCTCGTATGGTTTGTTCTTTAGGCTAGGTATCATTTTGGTAACTCTACGTTGAACTCGTTCTAGCTTATCTAAATCTTTTTGGTAATAAGGGCACCAGGATTGAACACAGTATTCCAGAAGAGGGCGGACTAAGGAATTGTAAAGGGTTAGGATTACTTCTTAGGATTTATGCTCAAATTACCTGCCTATAAAGCCAATTATTTTGTTTGCCTTCTTAACAACTTTTGAACATTGTTGACTCGGTTTTAGGTTACTCGATATTGTTACTCCCAGATCGGTTTCTCTGTTTACATTTTTAAGCTGAGTGCCTTTCTTCGAATAGTTTGCTTTCTCATTATGGTATCCGATATGTAGTACTTTACATTTATCCGCATTGAAACTCATTTGCCAAATTTGGGCCCAACATGACAACTTATCTAGATTGTGTTGCATATCATCAACTTGTTCTTTTGAGAGTACGCTATTTGCAATTTTTGTATCGTCAGCAAATTTTGAGATTGTACAGGTGAGACCCTCATCTATGTCGTTGATGTAAATTAGAAAGAGAATTGGTCCTAGTACCGATCCCTGGGGTACCCCGCTACTTACATTGGTCCATTTAGATGCCTTACCGTTTATTACTACTCTTTGCTTTCTGTCGCTGAGCAAATTTTCTATCCATTTCAACACACCGTCTTTTATTCCATGCGCTTCTAGTTTTAGCAGTAAGAGTTTGTGGGGAACTTTGTCAAAGTCCTTTTGAAAATCAAGGTATAAAGTATCTACAGCTTTACTCTCATCGTAGAAGTTGAGGATATCGTGGAAGAAGTCTAAGAGGTTTGTTAAACAGGAACGTTTTTTACGAAAGCCGTGTTGAGTATCTTTAAGTATGTTATTTTCCTCTAAGTGATTTACGAGTCTGTCTCGTATGAGTGTTTCTAGCATTTTAAATGTAACTAAGGTTAAGCTAATTGGACGATAGTTACTGGGTAGGGATTTGTTGCCTATTTTTAATATCGGTGTTACGTTGGCTAGCTTCCACTGATCAGGAATAGTTCCAGACTGCAAGGATTTATTGAATAGCAATGTCAGTGGTTTGGAGAGCTCATCCTTAGCTTCCTTTAGAACTCTAGGTGAGATTGTATCAGGTCCAGGCGTTTTATTTACCTTGAGTTTATCTAAACATTTTAATACTTCTCTCTCTGTAATGGTGATATTGCTTAGAACATCTGAATTATCAATCTGAATCGGCGATGGCGTAGGGATACCACTGAGGTCTTCTGTTGTAAAAACTGATGCAAAGAATGTATTGAGGGCATTACTCATTTGTACTTCGTCTTTGGTGTATTCTCCATTTTCATCGACTAACGGTCCAACAGTTGAAGTAACTACTTTTATCTTTCTGATATAAATATATATTTTTTTCGGGTTTGTTTTACTTTGATTCGCAACATGTAACTCCAGGGTCTTTTTACTTTGCTTAATTAACTTTTTGGCTTTGCGTCGTAGTTCTACAAATTTCACCCGTTCTTCGTCATTTTGTGAGGATTTTAATCTATCGTTAGCAAACTTTTTAGCAAGCAGACAGTTTGAAATATCTTTATTCCACCATTTGGGCTTATTATTATGGCCTGTACGCCGTATTTTCGATGGTAAGCAGTCTTGCACTGCTTTTAGGTAAATGGTTTCGAATAATTCCCAAGATGTAGTTATGTCGTTATTGGTAATTAAAAACCTCCAGTCAGTTTCTTTGAACATAGCTCTAAGTTTATGAAAGTTTGCTTTCTTGAAATTAGGGACTTTTTCGATGCTGCTATTTGGTTCGTTACTAGTAAACTATAAAGTGAAAGTTATTGTACGATGGTCGCTGTTACTGAATTCATCACCAACATTCAAATTATCTATTAATGCTTCTTGTGTTTCAAGTACAAGGTCAAGAACGTTATTACCACGGGTCGGCGATCGAACAAATTGATAGAGTGAAATCAAAGGAAGAGTATCGCCCCACTTGATCACAGTTAAATTAAAGTCGCCAAAAATTACGGTATCTTGTGAGGTACTTACATCTGCAATTTGTTCGTAAATTTCTCGGTCAGTTTGCACTGATTGAGCTGGAGGTCTGTAAATTAATGCAGTATTATTTTTGTGCCTTTATTATTCTTTATTAGCACAATAGATGTGTCAACGTTCACAATTTGAGGATTTGACAAGTGGGTCGGGTTAAGACTTTGTTTGATATAAAGTAAAACGCCACTTCCATTTCTATTTATTCGGCTTTTCTTAAACATTACATAACTGGGAAGTGAACACTGCTCAAAATTCTCTATCATCTGTATTGAGCCAAGATTCTGTTATGTCAATCACATCATCATTTTCTGTAAACACTAGTTCCTCTAAAACTGAAAATTTATTGCGTATGCTACGAGCGTTTGCATACAAAACCTTTAAAGTTGCGGTTCTAGAACTCACAGAACGCGCTTTAATAAAAATTTTGGTTCTGGTCGGATCTACATTTACATTCATGGCTGTCCTCGGTCCTCGGTCGTTATCCCTGGCGGTTTCGAGCTTGGGTCGTGTTGGTGGAGCTGTTTCCAAATTCGTGGTTCTTGACGGATTTAATTATTTTGGTGAAGGTTTGCATGAAATTTTCTTTCCATTTCTATCTATTTATCTATTGCCTGACGCCGTGATCCCAGAAGGGGTGGCCACGAACGAAACGCCCCCATGCACCTCTGTCCCCAGTCAGTCAATGCCCCTTTTCCCAACCAGCACATCGATCATCCATATACTTCTTCACTCCATCCTTCCATTTCTCTCTTGGTTTACTTCTCCCTCTCTGTCCTTCCACCTCGCTCTCGTACACCCTTATAGTCATTTTCTCACTTCCCATACGTTCCATATAGTCGAACCATCTCAAGATGTTCCTTTTCACACTTTCCAGCACATCTACCTCCACACCACACCTCCCTCTCACTTCCTCATTCGTCTGTCTATCCCTCCATGTAACTCTGCATGCACTTCTCAAGTAACTCAATTCCACCCTCTCTCACTCTTGGTCTGAGTCTCTCAACTAACGTCATTGCTTCGCTTCCGTAAGTCAGTGTCGGGATTACCACACTGTCTTGCAAGGACTTCTTCACTCCCATGCTGACCACCCTATTTCTTGTTACTGCTTTCAGCATTCATACAACCCTCTTCCCCTGTTGAACCCTCTCCTGCACTTCTTCATCCATAATCCTATCTTTACTCAGCACACTGCCCAGATACTTAAATGAGCTTACAATATCCCTAGCCTGACCATTCAACTTAACCTCACAATCTGTGGCGTCACCCCTTTCGAAGACCATAACCTTGCTCTTCTCCGCATTTACCTTCAGATTCCATATTTCGCACACTGTTCCAAAAATATTTACCAGACCCTGCAACTCTCATTTATTATTGCTTATCATAACTGTATCATCAGCAAACAGCAGTACAGGTAGCTTCCACTCGTTTCCCTCCTTTTTCAGCGATACACCAACGTCCTCTGCTCTTCCTTGTATTTCTTTCATGACTCCATCCATATATACAGTAACCAACCACGTGGACATCACACACCCCTGTTTCAACCCAACATTCAGATAAAAGAACTCACTCTGCTCATTCTCCATACATACTGCCGCCTTTGCACCCTCATACATGCTCTTCACTGCTTTCAGCAACTACTTTCCACATGCCTTCTATATTCACTCTGTCACAGGCCTTCTCCAAGTCCATAGAGGCAACATACAGCTTTTGTGGTTTCTCCAGATATTTCTCCACAACATATTTCAGGGTAAACATCTGATCTACACATCCTCTTCCCTTCCTAATCCCACCCTGCTAGTCACCTATCCATTTCTCCGTTCTCGCTCTCACTCTCTCTATCACTACCCTACTGTACACCTTCCCTACTACACTTACAACACATATTCCACACACTCCTCTTTCCCCTTATATAGGGGGACCATTGCTATTTTGCACATTTTCCGTACCCATTCGATCACTATCTCACCACCATACCACAACCTTTCCCCACACACTTCATCTATTCCTGGTGCTTTCCCCAACTTCACTCTTTTCATGGCTTCACACACTTCTGACCTCCTAATCCCCGCCTCCTCTTCCACTACTTCTCTTCTTCTCCCTCTCATACCCATCCAACTATGTTTGCTGGCCGCTTTATTCCTTACATTCAGTAATTCGTTGAAGTACTCCCTCCATCTTTCGACCCGCTCTTGCTTCTCGGCTAGCATTAGCCCATTCTTATCTTTCCCACCCTTACTGTTTCCCTTGCTACCTTCCCTAATTTTCTTGACTTCTTTCCACAACAGTTTCTTACACTCCCTCCATTTTACACTCAGGTTCCTCCAAATTCCTCATCTACTCTTCTCTTACTTTCCTTCACCACTCTCTTTTTCTCCAAGTACCTCGCTCTTTTCTGTCTCTCCAAATCATTATTCCCTCTACTCCCCAACCACTCTCTATACACTTTTTTCTTGTCCCTCCACAGCTATTTTTACCTCTTCTGTCCACCATGCTGTACCCATCACTCCCCTCCCTCTTCTCCTTACTCCACACACCTCCTCACATGCTGCACAGATCTCTTCCTTAAACACCTTGCTATCTCCTTCACTTCCTCCATATCTTCCAGGTCAAACCCACCTAGTCATCTTTCTACTGCTCTCCTGTACTCTTCCCTGATTTCCTCCTCCTATAGCCTCTCCACCCTCCTCGCCATTCCACCTTCCTCTCGCCTCCCTCCAACTCTCCTCACCCACTTCTTTTGTATCCTAATTTTAGCTACTACTACATAATGATCAGACAGACCCCCTCCAATACCCCTTTACACCCTAGCATCCAGCACAAATTTCTTCATTCATTCATCCACACATATACAGTATAATCAATCAGTGCTTTTCGTTCCACCACTGTGTCATCCTTCTTCCTCCACACCACTTTCCATGTGTAGCTGTGTATCATTCTGTGTCAGAAGAAGGTGTTGGCTATCCACAGCCTCCTCCCGACACATACGTCCACAAGTGCACTAACATTCTCATTCACCTCTGACGGTACACCCCACCCTCCCACCACTCCATCAACTTTCTCATAGCCCACCTTTCCATTGATATCCCCAATCAGAGATATTCTTTCGTTCATGCCAAACCTATCCAGGCATGCCTCCACATTCACCCAGAACTCGTCTTTCTCTCTTACAGTTTACCTCTGTCAGAGCATACACACATACAACCACCCACGTTTGTATTCCTACCTTCATTCTCACCCACATAATCCTTGAACCCACAGATCAATAGTCTCTTACACGCTCCTTCCATTTGTTTTTACTTACAAACAAACACACACCAGCTTCTCCCTCACTCACTCCAGCACACACACCCATTCCACACTTCCACTCTCTCACATCTGTACCCGTCCATTATTTTATTTTCTCTCTCTCTCTCTCTCTCTCTCTCTCTCTCTCTCTCTCTCTCTCTCTCTCTCTCTCTCTCTCTCTCTCTCTCTCTCTCTCCGTGTGTGAAAATAAAATATTGTATATATTACTAAAGGTGAAGGTTTGCATGAAATTTCCTTTTCATTTATAACTTTCTATAAATTCTTTCAGGCGGTTTCCAAGATCTACAAGGTTATTCACTTCCAACTGTCGGAGGGTGGAGAGAGAGCTTTCTTCTTTGTTATCCTTTCCTTCCACTTTCCCTTACGGGTTACCTATCTCTACTAGAATTAAGTCCTGCCCACCTCGCTGGGATCATAAAGTCTGTGTGGTTAATGTGTATATGTAAATCTATGTAAATCTCTCTCTCTCTCTCAACATATTTAGCCTCAATATGAATACAACATGCAACCATGGCTGGAAATTATAATTGAAAAGGTTCAACACTAGTATTCGTGGACACTTTTTTCACATATAAGATCTGTTCTACCTGGAATAAACTTCCCTCCGAAGTTGTAAACAGTTCTTCAGTAGAGCAGTTCATAAAGAGAGTAGATAGTATTTTGCACACTCTGTAATGAGTGTAGTCCACTAAACAGTCTCTCTCCTTCTACTTCGAGTATCTCCTCGGAATGAACCGCAAGGTTTCTAAGATACTGACTATTCCTTGTAACTCTCTCTCAATTCCTGTCCACTTCATCTGGGCCTTCATAGCCTTTATCCAATCTTGTGTCAGCATCTTTTAATTAGTCTCTGCTACTTTTGTTCCAGTATCAAGTTCTTTGGTCCTCCAGTTATATTTACCATTTCACCAGTCGAGGAAGCATTTTAACTTGTATCTGTCTTAAAGTTAATTAACGCTTTGCCTCCCCTAATTCCTTCCTAATCTGAAAAATCGGCTTCAAATAGCGAGAATACGAGGAATAAAGACGTTCTCGTTTCTTGAAAAGATTAATTACGGAGTATCTTAATGCATCTTCTTTATCAGAATGTTCACTACATCTACTTCTTCAATTACACCAAAGTAAATTGCAAAGGAAATGCTGCAGCAGACCGTATGTGAAAATAAGTAAATGAAAAGGATGTGAAAACAAAAACTATTGAAATAAAGATAGCTAGAATAATGTCCTTGAATATCAAAAGTCCTACTGACACATAATGACATCGTGGATTCCACAACCTTGGCATAATAGGAATGTTCAATATATATTTTTCTTTCAGCCTACTCCGGATTATATTAGGAATGATGATGACAGTTTAACCCTTCTGGCCCAGGGCCCCCCTCCTAAGGACAGTGTCGGGGGTAGTCGGGCGATTTGGCTGAAAAACGTCTAGGCCTAGGCTACCGTATCTTTGTTATTTTAACTGCTAGAAAATTCCCAGCATGTCTAAACGTACTGTGGTTTCCAATCTGTAGACTGGCGTTGAGTAGAGCTCTCTACTGTAAGTCAACTGGTTCAGTTGTGATGACGATTTCCGTGGAGCGCATTTTGACGCGATTTTAGCCATATGAGACTTTTCACTACTGAAATAACAACATACAGACACACAAAAACAAACTACGCCTCTCCTTCTTGTGTTCGGAGGTACGCGGCGTCGGTCCAACCGGCTGTCTTTACATGCGTCGGACGGACGGCTTTCAAAACAAGCTGAATAGGCTTTCAAGCTTACTTCCTGTTATAAGGACACCCGGGGTCCTACCCAACTGCCGCGGTGTCCTTATAACAGGACAGCCGGGCTGGAAGGGTTAATGTTCCCAGTAAAGCAATATATGGTATTTTGAAATATAATCTTAACAGCCGAATGCATTGAACCAAGATACTATCTTTTTCATGAATAACTGAACATTTCTAAACTGTTTATGGATATTTAATATGTATGTGAATCCAGACTTAGGCTGTCATCAGTGGAGTCTTGTCTCCAAATTACCACTATTATAAATCATTTACCAATGTTTATTGAGGTAACTATTGAACATAAAGTGCACTCATTTTAGATATTCGTTCCTAATATTGTACCAAATCGATATATGAAAGTTAATGAAGAGAAAAACATGTTGTCTGTGGCCCTATAAATAAATCAGGATAACACAAAAAATTAGGAGGGATGAAAATAACGTATATGTTAGATGACATATAATGTAAAACAAACTGAAAAAGCGGGAGAGCATAAGAGAAACAAATATGACAATTCAAAATATATATCCTTACCTGAAGGCAAAAATAATTTAATGCTAATAATGGAATGACCAGAAAGACTAACTTGATCCGAAAATAGTTAGAAAAGAGTGTGAATGTGGATGTTATAAGTACGTGTCTTGTGAACATACTTAATGTCTTTTATGGGAAAGTATTCGTTGTTTTTCTGAATTCCTTTCTCCTTCATGTATAGCCTCATTAGTGTTCAAATTTTACTACTTTCGTCCATTTCTTTGTCAATATTAAGACCTTTCGTGCCATTCAGGTGTCGACTTTTGTTTTTTAGGAGGAACTGGCCTTCGGCCAGGAAATTGTTCTACACATGTGCACATTTATCTTTGGGATGGTGTTTTTTTAAGCCTGATAGAAGTCTAGGAATAAAACCAAACCAAATATAAATACCTATAATAATACAAACAAATATAAACAAATACAATAACATCCCCTTTACCTTAGAGTATTCCAAAAGAGTCTTTTTGGACCACCCCTGTTTCGCGTCATTAGCTTCGCGATTATAAGACGCTTCACTCAATTAGTTTTGTGAATATGACACTTTCATCCAATTGACCACTTGCTAGTTTCGGGCTAAAAATAAGTTGGAGCCGTAGATATAGATATTTAGCAGAATTACCAGTAATACATGGTTATAGTACGTTTATAAATAACAGTACATCAAACATTATTCAAAATACTTTCTATTCATCAGAATCCTACATTATTATTGCATTTCTGTTCAATAGCGATGTTTACGGCTCCAACTTCCTTATAGCCTGAAACTCCCAAGTCGTCAATTCAGGTGTTGATTCGTTCTGGGCGAGCGATAGCTGGCCTTTTAAGTAGGGGTATCATACCTTTCTTTGGGGCATTTTTCTACCAAACTCATTATATATTAACCTTCAATGTGGGACGGGACTGTTGGTTTTTCTACCAAACTCATAATATATTTACCTTCAATGTGGGACGGGACTGTGGGTTTTTCTACCAAACTCATTATATATTTACCTTCAATGTGGGACGGGACTGTGGGTTTTTCTACCAAACTCATTATATATTTACCTTCAATGTGGGACGGGACTGTGGATTTTTTTTAGCTTGAAGGGGTTCTTCGATGGCAGTATTTTCTCTTTTAGTGAAAGTAAATGGTTTGAAAATCAATCATAACCCTCAATCACAATTAAAGGGAGGCTATTAATGTGCTCCCTAGACCTCCATTAAACTTAAATAAACACCCACGAGACACCCAATCCAGATAAATATGTACATGTTTTAGGTAGACAAAATTCCCAGCCGGATGTCGGTTTTTCTAAATTGTAGGCTCACTTTCGTTCACCAGGAAAACAAATAGACACCTATATATATTTGTTTTCTATGTGGATGAGGGAGACAAACGGCAAAACTGCCTGTGGCGAGTACCTCCCCCAGAGTTGAAAGAGTGACAGAGCCAAAATCTAAGAATGTTCGAGCCAAAATGTCTGAACACACGGAGTTTGAAACAATTTAATTAGTCATTAGATGAGGGAAAGATGAATTCAGGGAGAGAGTTCCGGAGCTCGGTTGTTGAATAGAAGAAAGTTTAGGAGTATCAATTCACTCTTGAGTTGGAGAGTCGCACAGAGTAAGGGTAAGATTGTGTTGTAAGATGGGTACTACGTACCGTATCCTACGTAGAGGAGGTGGTATTCAATGAGAGAGCTCTAAGGAACACTGATTTCTTAGCAAAATATTCACTGGCAGGATATAATATGTTCGAATGTAGTAGAAAAGACAGAAATGGAGGTGGTGTTTTACTATACGTCAATAAAAGTCTTAACCCTGTACTTGCTTCCATTCAGACAATAAAGCATATTGATACAGTTTATATTAATTTTAAAAATATATCACACGAGAAGGTAACTTTGGGACTAATTTACTTTCCGCCAGCCCAACCATCAATTATCGATTCGGAATTGTACAAGCAAAAATAGTAGAGATAAGTAATAATCAAAATGCGGTAATTGTTGGTGATTTCAATTTTTGCCAACGACTAAATAGGGCGAACCCATAACGTCACACACAGGGAAATATATCTATACAAATTTACTGGAAAGCTCACTACATCAGCTTGTCAACTCCCCCATGCTTGGCAACACTATTCTTGATCTCATCCTCACAACGAAAGATGATTTAGTAAACCAAGTCGTGGTAGGCGATGAATTTAGTTCAAGCAATCACCGCTCAATAACCTTCAACATGAACATTGATAGCGTCAAACCAAACAAAAGCCAGGAAAAGTACTAAATTTCAGAAAGGCTGAATTTCAAAATCTGAAAATTTTCTTCAATTCCACCAACTGGAATTTCATAAACCAGCAAACTGATATGGAGAACATTTGGGAAACATTCTTAAACATATATAATAATAATGCTGAATAATCTTGCATACCAGTCCAAAACAGACATTCAAATCGAAATAACAAAACTAAATGGTGGAACAAGGAAATCAAAGATTGTCTAATAGTAAAGAAACTCGCGCATGAAGTATTCTACCAGACCAAATGTCAAAATCAATGGGAAAATTTCACCAATCTTCGTCGCAAAGCAAAACTAATAATTAAATAGAGCAAAAAAAGGTATGAAGAACATATTGCGAATTTCAGCAAATCAAATCCAAAAGAGTTTTATAGCTATATCAGAAGTAAACAAAAGTAGTTACCTCGAAAATTGGCCCATTAGTTGACGAAAAAGAGGAACAAATTGATGATGTAACTCATATGAGTGACATTCTCATTAACTTTTTTGCATCAGTGTTTACTGAGAAAGACATTAACTCTGTTCCCCATATTCCGCCAGATCACATTAACAACTACATTGCACTATGCAACTTTGAATTTACGAACGCAGATATCTCCGATGCAATATTAAAACTTAAATCAAACAAATCCCCTGGACCAGACACATTTTTGCCAAAAGCCCTTAAAGAAGTAAAATATGAAATTTCAAAACCACTAACCTTTCTATTTAACAAATCGATACAAAACAATAAAGTCCCAAAAGATTGGAAACTAGCTAACATAACGCCCATAAAAAAAAAGGGAAATAAAACTCTGCCTGGCAACTATCGCCCAATAAGCCTCACCTCAATTATATGCAAGCTGCTCGAAACAATAGTCCGTAATAAAATTGTATGCCATTTAGAAACTAACAACCTTATAAAGGACTGGCAACATGGTTGCCAAAGTAAACGCTCATGTCTGACAAACCTTCTTGACTTTTTCCACGACATCCTAAATATATATGACGAAGATAAAGCAGTAGACATCGTCTACCTTGATTTTCAAAAAGCATTCGATAAAGTGCCTCATAACAGACTGATAGTAAAACTTAAAGCTCACGGTATTCACAAGTCTGTTATTCATTGGATTCAGGATTGGCTAAGCGATGAGTAGTTATTAACGGCAAAGCTTCAAATTGGATAAATCTTACAAGCGGTGTACCCCAAGGCTCAGTTCTCGGTCCAATTCTTTTTCTTATATATATTAATGATATTGATGATGAGCTATCATGCAGAATCTCGAAATTTGCTGATGACACAAAAATTGCAAGCAAAGTAAACTTGCCATCGCACATACAAGAGATTCAGAATGATCTAGACAAACTATCTAACTGGGCTCAGACATGGCCGATGAATTTCAATATAGATAAATGCAAAGTGCTCCACATCGGCAGTAAAATTGAAAGCGCGAACTATTCAATAAACGAAATTCAACTAAGGAACATAAATAAAGAAACGGACCTTGGAGTAACTATAACAAGTAATTTAAAATCTGATCAACAAGTCGGTCGCTGAAGTTGTAAAAATAAAAAAATAAAAATTATTGGCTTAATTGGGAGATCTTTTGAATATAGATCCGAAAACGTTATACGCACTTTATATAATTCATTAGTTCGTCCGCATTTGGAATATTGTGTCCAGTTTTGGTCGCCATACTATGGAAAAGACATTGAAAAACTAGAAAGAGTATGCAACAGAGAGTAACTAAAGTGATTCCCCGACTAAGAAACAAACCGTATGAGGAACGACTAAAAGAGTTAAACCTACTGTATTTACTTTGACAAACCACAGAATGAGGGGACCTAATCCAAGTTTTTAAGATTATCAAAGGCCATGACAACATAGATGCAAGTAATTACTTCACACTAGATAACTCAAATTACACAAGAAATAATGGTTACAAAATTGTCGGAAAAGCGATTCATTCACATAAAGCGAAGCACTTCTTTTTCAACAGAGTGGTCAACTTGTGGAATAAATTGCTTATAAGCGTTGTAGAGTACCATACAGTCTAAACATTCAAATATCGACTTGACAAATATTTTGCCATTAACCCGCGACTGACTGTGTTTGTGCCCGAGTAATGTGACCATTTTAGTGTCGTACATGTAATATAATTTAGTTTTTCTGACCACAGTCATTGTGGAGATGAAGACCTTCAGTTGATTTTTTTGTTTACAAGCAGCCTAGTAAGGACCAGTAGGTATGTTGTTGCTTGCCTTCCTTTGTATTCCTTTGTATAAGTGTTCAAAATCATCAAAGGCATCGACAATATGACTGTAATAAATTTTTCACTCTCGACTAATCAAAATACACACGGGGGAACGGTTGCAAAATTATTGGTACATTTTTTAACTCACGAGTCTAAGAGTTTTGTATTCAATCAAGTTGTCAACTTTTGGAATGGGCTTCCCCAAGATGGCATAGACTGCAGCACTGTTGATTTCTTTAAACATCGCCTAGATAAACACCTCGCCTTAACCCTTCAAACTTGTGTGTGTGTGTGTAAGGGGAGGTGTGGTGGAGTGGTCTTGCCACTGGCCTGGTAATCCAAAGGTCCCGGGTTCAAGTCCCAATGTATCAATAGGAAGATATTATTGGGATGGAATTTGTGCTGTACCTAGTATCAGTGCATTACCACAAGCCCACCGAAACGTCAATAAAATACCCTCATTGTTCCCTGATTAAATAGCACTGTATGAATATTCCCATATTCAAAATATGCTATAGGGGTGCTATGCCTGGTGAGTTATCTGCTCAACAGGTGGCGTTGTGTGTGTGTAAGTGTGAGAGTCCGAGTGTAGGGGGTGAGACAATGAAGCACGGGAACGAGGTGGCTTCAGAGATGGGGTCGTTTCGGGCCATGAGTGAGCACCGTGCCTCATGTGAAGGCAAGATGGCAGGTGCTCGTTGTACTCTACGTGCTTCACATGTCTCACTCCCTAGACTGGAACAAGACCTTACGGGCTTCACTGTTCATTGTAAAGCGGTGAATGTTAAGGCTCTCAGCCTATGCCCGAGAGGAAGTAAGTTGGAATATAGGAAAAAAAAAAAAAAAAAAAAAAAAAAATCGGATGGTACACGTGTGTACCATTAAGTTTTGCCCCGAGAAACCCGGGTGGTACAACATTGTACCAGTGGTTGAAAGCCTTTGACCTTGGTGTGTGAGGCGTCGGTCCGACGCATGTAAACAACAGCCGGCTGGACCGACGCCCCGCATCTCCGGCCCCAAGAAGGAGAGCGTCGCTTGTTCGTGTGTGCCTGTATGTTGTTGTTAAGTATCGAAAAGTAGTGTAAAGTGGCTGTTTTGGCCATAAAGTTATCTCCGATGAAATCATCATCACAAATCAACCACTTGACTTAGAGAGCTCTACTTAACGCCATTCTACAGGTAAATAACACAGCTACGCTTGGGGATGCGCGGGAATGCGGGAAGCAGTCAGCATAACAATGATACGGTAGCCTAGCCTAGACGTTTTTCGGCCAAAACACCCGTCTTTCGGGCAATATTTATGTAATGCGTAGCCGGGGCTGGAGGGTTAAACCCGCAACTGATTGCATTTGTAAATTAATAGAGTTCTTGTTTTTTATTTAGTTTTTCCTCTATTATATTACTAACAACTGTCCCCTACTAACATTTCCTAATCCTGCCACAGACATTTGTCGCAGGGCAGTCTTCCCTTTCCATTTTTCCCTTACCAAATCTAAACCACTGTTTGGACACGACCATCAGTGTTTTGGAGGGCAAGCAGCCATGAGGGGTCGCTGGGCCTGCTGTTGCTTGATTTCCTTTGTACTTTGTACCAGGTTGGTCAGTAGTATGAGAGGAGAGCCATTGGTGGTGGTGAACGTTGAAATCTCCTAAAATGAGGATTTCTGAGAAAGGAGAAATGGATAGAATGTGTTCCACTTTAGAGTTTAGATAGTCAAATAATTTGGGAAAGTCGGTGGAGTTAGGGGAAAGATAGACAACACGAAAATATTTAGTATGAGAATGACAGGATAGTGTGAGCCATAAAGTTGAGAATTCAGAGGAGTCAAAATCGGGAGCACGAGAGCAAGTGAGTTTGTTGTGCACGTATGCACAACATAAGCATTTGGCTTAGAAACTAGGATAGAGAAAGTAGGAGGATACAGAGAAGGGGCTGCTGGCAGTTGCTTCAGACAGCTGAGTTTCAATGAGGAAAATGAAGATCAGGTTTGTAGGAGGAGAGATGGTATTCCTGTTATAAGGACACCCGGGGTCCTACCCAACTGCCGCGGTTGTCCTTATAACAGGACAGCCGGGCTGGAAGGGTTAATGTTCCCAGTAAAGCAATATATGGTATTTTGAAATATAATCTTAACAGCCGAATGCATTGAACCAAGATACTATCTTTTTCATGAATAACTGAACATTTCTAAACTGTTTATGGATATTTAAAATGTATGTGAATCCAGACTTAGGCTGTCATCAGTGGAGTCTTGTCTCCAAATTACCACTATTATAAATCATTTACCAATGTTTATTGAGGTAACTATTGAACATAAAGTGCACTCATTTTAGATATTCGTTCCTAATATTGTACCAAATCGATATATGAAAGTTAATGAAGAGAAAAACATGTTGTCTGTGGCCCTATAAATAAATCAGGATAACACAAAAAATTAGGAGGGATGAAAATAACGTATATGTTAGATGACATATAATGTAAAACAAACTGAAAAAGCGGGAGAGCATAAGAGAAACAAATATGACAATTCAAAATATATAGACATATATCTATATCTCCCTGGCAATCACTCTGGTGAAAAAACCTTCAAATTGACGAAGAATGGAGGGAAATATCTTAACCCCTTAACCCCGGGTGATGCCATGTGGTTAATGGGCAGCACCCTGGGTGACCAGCATGATCCATATCAAGCAATCAAATTTTCTATGGCTCAACCGAGGCCCTATCGACCTTGTTGTGAACTAAGCTCCATCCCCAGCCCCTTCTCCACTGCCTCAAGCCTCTCCCTACTCTCCCGCACCATCTCCCCCACCTACACCCTCAACCATCTCCCTTTTCCCCCTTACCTTTCACGTGACTGCATCATACCGCTCAGCTCCCGATACAGTGTCGGAGTGACTCCGTGAGAGAGGGTGCGAGATGGCCTTGTCTGGGCCATGTGATCAACACACACACTCTCACACACACATACACACACATAAAAACAGTGTTGATCGTTGTTTAGTCCCATACATGCAGTAACTATGCACATACGCTCGAGGCCTGGATTTCTTGCTGATGTTCAAGCCTTGTAAAACAGAGAACAAGGCAGCTTAGGATAATGGGGTTTTCACCATGCTAGAGCTAAAATAAAGGAATGTGATTATGGTATTTGGTTGATTATTGTTATATCACGAACACATCTATTGTATTATTATACCAATTACAAGTAATACAATTTTAACAATAATTATGTTTAAAAACGCGTATGAGCCATTACCTTTTGGAATATACTGCAAACCAACACTTTTATACATTCGGTTGATACAATCAGAGATAGTTATTATTTGACTTAAAACATAGATAGACAGTGTCAAGTAATGTTACTGCGTGACTATTTGACAGGTGTACAACCTCCAGTCTCGTATCCTTACAGTCGACCAGTGATCTGATCTTGTACAGTCACTCATACAAATTCGTGGACCCCAACGTTACAGTAGGTTTTCAAAAGGATTATTCTTTAGTAGGTACCCTGGAAACAGCCTGGGGCTCAGCACAGGGTGGGTGGGGTGTGAGAGAAGGGAGGGTGCGTATGAGATGGGGTAGTGGAGGAAACTATCAAACTGCCAATTTCTTATTACATAAAGCAATATTTCACACCATTTTAATTTCCTACAGTTATTGTTTTAACTATTTATCCATCTCTATAACTCAATTAATAGTCGATTCACTTTATATTACTGTATATAACTGTACCGTAGGCTATACGAGCATACCCATAATAATTGTCTCTATATTGTTTTTTCTCTTTGTTCACCTATTCAGCTCACTCTCTGACATTCTCTCTCTCCCTCTCTCTCTCTCTCTCGACTCGAGCCCAACGCGCCAACCCGCCAACAGCACTTCGCTCTCGCTGCTCGAAATCTGACCATAACTAGAGTACTCCATTACTCATCCCCTTATTTGTTTCCATGAGCTGTAGCTAAGCTCTAGCTTAACTGCCCTGTAGTTGCTTTGCATGTAATTTTGCTGTGTTTTTGACTGATAAACGTTTGTTTATCGAGACTGCTTTTGTTTACATTTGTACCGGTTAGTGACGACCGACGCTCTAAAGTAAACAAACTATTTGCTTGTTTCATATTATAAAGTTCTAGCACTTATTGTAGATATTTTAGCCCTCACTGTAGTTAAGTGCTTAGCAAACCACCTAGTAGTTTTCGTGCATGACATTGTACTGTAGTTTTGACTGATAAACGTTTGTTTTTCAAAATTCTATTTGTCAAGTTAGTAGAGACGCCGCCGATACCAGCGCCACCTGTGTACGCATAAACAAACCCTCTTCTTGTATTTTATATATCACAGTCTAGCCAATACTGTACTTGGTTGAACTTTTTATCTTGGTTATCTATATAAATCGCACACACTAACATTTGTCAAGATAGTTTTAATATTGGGTTAGAATAATTTAGTTACTGTAATACTTTTTGATAGCCTATTTATTAATCGCATTTCAGATACTTGTCACCATATTAATAGGCCTCTCACACTCTTGCCAGGGATATTACTAACTCCATTATTATTATTATTGTGTCGACCACTGTATAAACTAATATACAGGCTTTAGACTAACTGTGTCATACTGCTAACATCATTTTATTTTTATTTTCAGGCATAAAATTGTGTTCTATTGCTAACATATTCTTTTTGTGATCAACATATTCTTTTTGTGATTTACAGGCATTAATTGTACCATATTGCTAACCAATACTTGTTGTTACTGTACTGTATACTGCTTTCCAGTTTTCTCACTAGGCTAAATTAACCCTCTCCCACTTTTTTTTCCAGTAAATTTTGTAACAAATTACTAGTCCATTTACAATTATTATGTTCCTTCCAACAACCAACCATACTCCTAAAATCAATTAATGAAATTTACAAACACATGTGGCAGTCCGTGGACTCGAACCCAGGATGCTCACACCGAAAATCAACACCTTATACATCGCACCACGAAGACAGTTAAAGGTTGATGGACACTGCCTACGATTTATTATGCAACTTCGAATCCTGCATATGAATCTAAGCATGTACACACATCCCAATTGCAACTCACGTAGGCTATGCATATGTGAATGGAAAGAGCAATTAATGGGGCCTTAACCACTTAGGGAAGTCCTCTCGATAAATTACTCCTGAACCAATATAAATTATTATGTTCCTTCCAACAACCAACCATACTCCTAAAATCGATTTTCAGGCTTTACCTGTGTCATACTGATAACATACATTGTTGTTATATTTTCAGGCATAAATTGTGTTCTATTGCTAACATATTTTTTTGTGATTTACAGCCATAATATTCTTTTTGTGATTAACATATTCTTTTTGTGATTTACAGGCATTAATTGTACCATATTGCTAACAAATAATGTTTGTTACTGTACTGTATACTGTTTTCCAGTTTTTTCACAAGGCTACATTAACCCTCCCACTTTTTTCCCAGTAAATTTTGTAACAAATTTCTAGTCCATTTGTGATGTTCAGGCTTTAACTGTGTCATACTGCTAACATCAATTTTTGTTTTATTTTCAGGCATAAATTGTGTTCTATTGCTAACATATTTTTTGTGATTTACAGGCATATTAATTTTATCATATTGCTAACAAAATGTTGTGTGATTTTCAGGAATTAATTGTATCACATTGCTAACATTCATTTTTTGTGATTTTCAGTCTTTAATTGTACCATTTTGCTAACATAAATTTGTGTGATTTTCAGGCATATTGTGATTATATCGTCATGGCGCCGCAACGAACCTGCACGAGTTGTTCCGGTAAATTTGGCCCTACCATGTTTGTTGATACTGATATCCAAATTTGTAGATTTTGCCAGCTCCGAGAGAAGATTGCGGATTAATTGAATGCAGCTCACCGCAAGATCGATACCCTGACTACGAAGCTTGAATCCCTTCAAGAATTTGCCACACTCAACGTAGGAGTGCCCTCGGCCCAAGAAACCACTACGATGTCAACCGCCATTCCAGTGCATACAGTACCGGTACCGGTACCCACACCAGCAGCTACCTTAGATGTTGCAGATAATAATAATGACTCTACTCTCACTCTCCCCCAGGACAATTTTCAGTTAGTGAGAAACAATGTGCATCCCAGTACCAGTACCAGGAAGGTCATCCCGACAACATGCCAAAACCGCTTCAAAATTCTGGCTATTGACGAGGAAGAGGAAACGGAAGAAGTTCGGCTTGTGGGCGACTCCATGATCCGTGGCCAACTAACCGAGTTCTGCGCCAGGGCACCCAGGACCAGAAAGCGATTCTGTATCCCAGGTGGCGGCGTGGACGACATTGTTGCGGCTGTGGAAGAGGTTTCCAGGTTCGCCCCCGCAAGCACTACGTACGTCATCCACGTTAGATCTAACGATGTCCAACGGACGCGGTCAGAGGAACTACTTTGCAAGTACCGGCGGCTGATCAGATCCTTCAAGGAAAAATCTAATAGAATCTTAATTTCAGGAATTGTTCCCCGGATTGATGAAGAAAACCGATTCTACAACATAGCTACCAGTACAAATCGCCGACTAGCCAAACTCTGCAGGGAGGAGGACATCGGCTTTGTCGACACGTGGGATCATTTTTACTATGATAAATCTTTGTTTTCAGGAGATGGTGTACATCTCAATGAAGTAGGAGCTGCACGTCTTGGTCGTCTGCTGAACGATGCAGTCAAGGATTTCTGTTCAAAAAACGGGGTCAACCAGACCCCAGACAGGGTAGTGTAAGTCAAATACGAACTGAAAATTCAGACAATGCACAATTAGTAACATCCAACTCTAATACTCTTAAGGTGTTTTATGTAAATGCTCGTAGCATACGCAATAAATATTCAGATCTAGAGGAAATCGTGTTTACAGAACATTATGATATAATCGGCATTACAGAATCTTGGTTAAATACGGAAGACAGAGACTTTTTAGCCGAATATACGCTTCCTGGTTATACAATGTTTGAGAAAAGTCGGATCAATAGAAATGGAGGAGGAGTTCTGTTTTTTATAAAGGAAAGTCTTAATCCCGTCTTAATGTCAAAACCTCAAATTGCGAATATAGAAATATCTTACGTACTATTAAATAATAAACAAGGAACTAAAATAACACTAGCTTTATTATACAGACCCCCATCTCAGTCAGTGCAAACTGACAGTGAAATTTATGAACAAATTGCAGAAATAACTAACATACAAGATACCGTAATTCTTGGCAATTTCAACTTACCTGTGACTAAATGGGCCGATATTCTTACTTCACACTCTGGACACGACCTCTATGCTAACTTGCAAGAGAGTTCACTTTTTCAATTTGTACAATCTCCAACCCGTGGTAATAATGTGCTTGACCTTGTACTCACAACAAAAGAAGAATTAATAGAGAATTTGAATGTTGGTGATGAATTCAGTAACAGCGACCATCGTACGATAACTTTCACTTTAAAGTTTACTAGTAACAAATCAAATAGCAGAATTTGGGAAAGTCCCTAATTTCAAGAAAGCAAATTTTCATAAACTTAAATCAAAGCTTAAAGAAACTGACTGGAGCTTTCTGACTAACAATAACGACATAAATAAATCTTGGGAGTGTTTCACAACCACTTACCTTAAGGCAGTGCAAGACTGCATACCATCGAAAATACGGCGTCCAGGCCATAATGATAAGCCCAAATGGTGGAATAAAGATATTTCAGACTGTCTGCTTGCTAAAAAATTTGCTAATGATAGATTAAAATCCTCACAAAATGACGAAGAACGGGTGAAATTTGTAGAGCTACGACGCAAAGCCAAAAAGTTAATTAAGCAAAGTAAAAAGACCCTGGAGTTACATGTTGCGAATCAAAGTAAAACAAACCCGACAGAATTCTATAGTTATATCAGAAAGAAAAAAGTAGTTACTTCAACTGTTGTCGATGAAAATGGAGAATACACCAAAGACGAAGTACAAATGAGTAATGCCCTCAATACCTTCTTTGCATCAGGTTTTACAACCGAAGACCTTAGTGATATCCCTACACCATCGCCGATTCAGATTGATAATTCAGATGTTCTAAGCAATATCACCGTTACAGAGAGAGAAGTATTGAATTGTTTAGATAAACTCAAGGTAAATAAAACGCCTGGACCTGATACAATCTCACCTAGAGTTCTAAAGGAAGCTAAAGATGAGCTCTCCAAACCACTGACATTGCTATTCAATGAATCCTTGCAGTCTGGGACTATGCCTGATCAGTGGAAGCTAGCCAACGTAACACCAATTTTCAAAAAAGGCAGCAAATCCCTACCCAGTAACTATCGTCCAATTAGCTTAACCTCAATTGTATGTAAAATGCTAGTAACGGTCATAAGAGACAGACTCGTAAATCACTTAGAGGCAAATAACTTACTTAACACCTTACGAGCGGCCTATGCGGTTTATTTATATGTACCGCCCAGCGGGGTGTTTTTAGCCAAAATAGGGCTGTTTACGTGATCATGTTCATGCCTAAATAAGACCCAGAACGTAAAACAAGTACCTATCCCTGAAAGGGCATAAACAGAGCTTTCGAATGACACCATAACGATCCTTTTATGATGGCTAGTTTTCTTGCAATAACCGTGCAACGCGAGTGCAAAAAGCATGTAATTCGGTACTTTCCCCATATAATTCAGTATGTAGCGAGTGAGAGAGGGAGGAGGGAGCTGAGATTCGTGTCAGTAGGTTCGCCGCGGTGGTCTGGAGCAGTCATACGCTCGCTAGTCTCCTGCCACCACTTGTCTCTCTCTCTCAGCAACATTACGTGCTGAAATTGCCACTCGACCTATGTCGAGCGCCGCCACATAGTCCAGCTTTATTAAATACGACTTATGTGGTGAGCCGCTAATTAAGGGTTAACACCTTACGAGCGGCCTATGCGGTTTATTTATGTGTACCGCACAGCGGGGTGTTTTTAGCCAAAATAGGGCTGTTTACGTGATCATTTTCATGCCTAAATAAGACCCAGAACGTAAAACAAGTACCTATCCCTGAAAGGGCTTAAACAGAGCTTTCGAATGACACCATAACGATCCTTGTATGATGGATAGTTTTCTTGCAATAACCGTGCAACGCGAGTGCAAAAAGCAGGTAATTCGGTACTTTCAGTACATAATTGAGTATGTAGCGAGTGAGAGAGGGAGGAGGGAGCTGAGATTTGTGTCAGTAGGTTCGCCGCGGTGGTCTGGAGCAGTCATACGCTCGCTAGTCTCCTGCCACCACTTGTCTCTCTCTCTCAGCCACATTACGTGCTGAAATTGCCACTCGAGTTATGTCGAGCGCCGCCACATAGTCCAGCTTTTTTTAACTCGACTTATGTTGCTCGCCGCTAAATAAGGGTTAAAGATACTCAACACGGCTTTCGTAACAAATGTTCCTGTTTAACAAACCTCTTAGACTTCTGCCACGATATCCTCAACCTCTACGATGAGAGTAAAGCTGTATATATTATATACCTTGATTTTCGAAAGGCCTTTGACAAAGTTCCCCACAAACGTTTACTGCTAAATCTAAAAGCGCATGGAATACCAGACGGTGTGTTGAAATGGATAGAAAATTGGCTCAGCGACAGAAAGCAAGGAGTAGTCATAAACGGTAAGGCATCTAAATGGACCAATATAAGTAGTGGGGTACCCCAGGGATCGGTACTAGGACCAATTCTCTTTCTAATTTACATCAACGACATAGATGAGGGTCTCACCTGTACAATCTCAAAATTTGCTGACGATACAAAATTGCAAATAGCGTACTCTCAAAAGAACAAGTTGACGATATGCAACACAATCTAGATAAATTGTCATGTTGGGCCCAAATTTGGCAAATGAGTTTCAATGCTCAAATACATGTAAAGTACTACATATCGGATACCTAAATGAGAAAGCAAACTATTCGATGAATGGCACTCAGCTTAAGAATGTAAACAAAGAAACCGATCTGGGAGTAACAATATCGAGTAACCTAAAACCGAGTCAACAATGTTCAGAAGTTGTTAAGAAGGCAAACAAAATAATTGGCTTTATAGGCAGGTCATTTGAGCATAAATCCAAAGAAGTTATCCTAACCCTTTACAATTCCTTAGTCCGCCCTCTTCTGGAATACTGCGTTCAATCCTGGTGCCCTTATTACCAAAAAGATATAAACAAGCTAGAACGAGTTCAACGTAGAGTTACCAAAATTATACCTAGCCTAAAGAACAAACCATACGAAGAGCGTCTTAGAGAATTAAATCTATTTCCTTTAACCCAGCGCAGATTAAAAGGTGACTTAATTCAAGTGTTCAAAATCATCAAAGGCATCGACAATATGAACTGTAGTAAGTACTTCACTATCGACCAATTTAATTATACGCGGGGAAACGGTTGCAAAATTATTGTAAATATTTTAACTCACACGAATCTAAGAATTTCTTCTTCAATCGAGTTGTCAACTTGTGGAATGGGCTTCCTCGAGACGTTATAGACTGCAGCACCGTTGATTCATTTAAACTCCGCTTAGACAAATATCTCGCATCAAACCCGCGACTGACTGCGTTTGTAAATGAATAACTTTATTTTATCCCCCCCTCAGTTACTAACCCATCTGTCCCCTACTAACTTCCTAATCCTGCCACGGACATTAGTTCTAGGGCAGTAGTTCCCTTTCCAATGTTCCCTTACCCACTCTAAACCACTGTTTGGACACTTGATCCTCAGTATTTTGGAGGACAAGCAGCCTAGAAGGGTCACTAGACCTGTTGTTGCTTGATTTCCTTTGTACTCCTTTGTACTCCTTTGTACTCTCTCTCTCTCTCTCTCTCTCTCTTTCTCTCAAACACACACACAAAAACAAACACACACACACTATATATTCCAGAAAGTTATAAGCTGATTATCTATTATACTTAGTTTTGCTTTCTTTCTTATCTGATTAATCCTATTCATACCGATATTGCAAAATTCCATTGTACTTTCACACACAACCCTTATCATTATTGATTTAAATATATCTGATAATCATCCCGCTTGCTTCGCATTAAAAATACAAATCCGTTTGTTGCTAAATGTTTTTGTTATTATTTTCATGCAAAATTCTGTGTATTTTCCAGATTTATTATAACATTAACAAAAGAAGCAATATACTACAGTAAAGTTGTTGTTGTTGTTGTTGTTCCCTAAGCTGCCTGACCGAACAGCTCCGAGCCCCTGAGAAAGGCCATGGCCATGATCGGGCTTTCCCACAGAGCTCTCATTGAGTGTAGATTGTGTTGTTGGCGTAAGTGGTTGTGTGAAATGCAGTCTTCTATGATGTGTTTAATGGTATGGGGTGCTGTGTTACATCCCGGGCAGGCGTCGACAACGGAGTCATCCAGTCTCTTCTGATAGCTCAGGAGAGCTGGATGGTGTCCGCATCTCAGCCTGGCCAGGTGGACTCTGTCCTCGCGAGGAAGGGAGGATTCGGAAGGATGGATTTCGGGAGGTCGTGCATGCAGCTGCGTGTTGTCTGTGAGTGAGTGGATGGATCGGTGAGAGATATGAGTATGGATGTGCTTCTGGAAGTTGGTTCGGGGTGGGCAGGGAGGGAGAGAGGACAATAATTGTGTGTGATACCGTGTGCTGGGTGTTGTTTTGATATTTCTTGGTGTCTGTGGGTGTGTTACCATGTAGTTTAGTGGGTGGTCTTGGTTCGTGGAGGCTGCTGCCAGGAATTGAGTGCCTCTTATGTCCAGATGGTCTTTGACTTTGAGGATTTTGGTTTCTTGATGTAGGTGATCTGTGGGAGCAGTAGCTGTGCAGCCTGGAATGATCTTCAGGGCTTTGTTTGTTAAAGTTAGAACTGTTTGATGAATGTTTAATACATTTTCCCAAATCAATCGACAACGTATGTCATTTGTTGGTGTATACAGAATACACTATGCTCAATTTTACATCCATTTACGGGTATCATCTGGTTTATTATCTATCCACCTATGCAGCTGTCTAGCTATTCATTTGTTTAACTATAAACTCACCAATCCATTTGTTTAACTATTTGTTATATCTATCCATTTGTCTAGTTATATATCCATCTGTGTAACTATTGATTTTTCTAACTATTCACCCACGTATCCACCTGTCTATATAATTAGCCATTCACCTTCATAATCATTAATTTGTAGACTATCCACCCTTATGTATTTATATGGATCACATTTCACTCAGCCACACTATAGCTAACCACTGATTTTGAATAAGTATACTTCTTGTCAGTCCGAAATGACGTTTTTGTATTTAATTTCGGCAATCCAGCTATTTGAGAGGCGTTTTACTTGAGTCACATATTGGTTCTACTTATTGTAATATGGTAATTAAGAATAACAAAAAATATTCACAATTGTTATATTCAAATAAGGAGAACTATCTTGAAAGTTGTAAAACCATATCTTATCAACTCGCTGGAATGTCGAAAATGAATGCGAAAATGTAATTTCGGACTGACAACAGGTATAAAGCATTGTTTCTGTGCCACAATATATATCCGCCTGGTGATCTTCCCTTCTCTTTCAGCCACACACTTGGGCAGTAAAGTCACGGGTTTAACTAGAATATGTCAGACAAGTGATCATCGTTTATCCACCAATTGTCTCAAATGGGCTTTAACCAGGAAAAAATTTAACTATACGCATTTGGTTATTGAATATTTGGTTACATCCACCATTTGATGTAGGCAATTTTGTAATGTTTAGTGTTTTCTCTAAATTTCTAGTATTGCATTCTCCATACCGTATTGAGGCTTATAATTTACCTCCGTCAAAAGATGTTACTTCCCAGTCCTACCCCGTTCAGGTTGCATCTGAGCTCCGTTGAACGGCGATATTTTTGCCGGAGAAGGGCGGTATCTCCGTTTTTTGCGGTAGAAGAGCGAAAACTGGCCTAGCAGGCCCAGGAAGCACACCCATGTTGCTCTCTCTCTCTCATCTCCATCCACCTTCTCCTGCCACAAATATTTTTTTTTCACAAGATACTTGCTGTTTACTCCTATTTTCTGGTCTTCACTGTTCACATGTTTTTCATACAAGTATAATATACGCACATGGAGCATAAATAATGCTTTATATAGTAAATATTATGAATACTGTCAGAATCAAAGGTAATTAATTAGCATATACGGCCTTTTTGGAAACATAAGTTGTGCATTCCTCGGGTTAAGAGGCTCGTGATCAATATTCCTGTATAAAGAGAAGTCTTATGCAATTCTAAATTACATCATCCCATTGTGATAGAACTTTGTTGGGTGTATCCATTTCAGGTATTTGTGCTCAACAGTATGGATAATTTTACAATATAGTAACAATTAGTCAGCCATTATATGGCTCAGCCTTTTCCAAAGAGAACTATTATAACCTTGACAAGTCGAAGAGAGCGTTTAAATTTATTATTATATGTTAACAAGGAGTAAGACTACTTATTGCAGTTTGGTTATATTGAACTTCTGAATGTTTTCAATATGGTTCTTACATGCTTTATTATGTTAAATGATTTTGCATATAAGATCATTAGAAGGGAATTCAAATTCAATGAAAACAAAATTTATGTTCCAAATGGCCTCCTCCATTCTTGGTAACGTGAAACATGGTAAAATATTGTAACTCTTTGTGACAGGAGAAAAGATAGTTGATTTTTTATAAACAAGAGGAGATAATCATTTATAGGTAGCATACAATTATGTAACAATGTGGTGTAAGTGTAAGGAAAACGAATTTGCATAACAAAAAATAAGGGCAAAATTATGGATAGGGGATCAGCTATGAAAGCGGATAAAGACAAATTAAAAGCAAGCACAAGAAAAATGCAAACCACACACAATTAAATTACAGAAGTCGAATTTATTAGATAAACAGTTAGTAGGAGTTGGATATAAAAGGATTATGTTTTCTCTGAGCTGCTCTCTTCGGGTTATAATAGTGTGTATAGATAAAGAGATTGATGGATAATTGATGGACATACAAGTGAATGTGGGTGGTGTTTTGGATAGAAGAATGGAGACATGCGTATTTCGACATAATGGGTGGGACACCCATTATGTCGAAATACGCAAAGATACGCGAGATGTTTTTATTTTCATATATCCATATATTTAAAATCCTGCTATGCTGATTAAAAAATTACACGCTTTCCGTACATATGCGTAGTTATAGCTTCGAAAAGTCCACATGTTTGCGTTTGTTTGTTGTTTAACCTTTTATATGGAAGGGATAATTAACATTTTAAGTTGCGTATAATGAAGATTGATTAATATTATTACTTCAAATTGAGCAAAACAAAATTGTGTCTTTTTTTCATCTCGGCAATTAGTCAATTATAACAAAAAATACATGAGTGTTTTAATATGTCTGTATGAACGAGTGATACAATACTTCATCATACACTGCTTACCGTATATATTTGTTTGTCTGTATGAACGAGTGATACAATACTTCATCATACACTGCTTACCGTATATATTTGTTTGTCTGTATGAACGAGTGATACAATACTTCATCATACACTGCTTACCGTATATATTTGTTTGTCTGTATGAACGAGTGATACAATACTTCATCATACACTGCTTACCGTATATATTTGTTTGTCTGTATGAACGAGTGATACAATACTTCATCATACACTGCTTACCGTATATATTTGTTTGTCTGTATGAACGAGTGATACAATACTTCATCATACACTGCTTACCGTATATATTTGTTTGTCTGTATGAACGAGTGATACAATACTTCATCATACACTGCTTACCGTATATATTTGTTTGTCTGTATGAACGAGTGATACAATACTTCATCATACACTGCTTACCGTATATATTGGTTTGTCTGTATGAACGAGTGATACAATACTTCATCATACACTGCTTACCGTATATATTTGTTTGTCTGTATGAACGAGTGATACAATACTTCATCATACACTGCTTACCGTATATTTGTTTGTCTGTATGAACGAGTGATACAATACTTCATCATACACTGCTTACCGTATATATTTGTTTGTCTGTATGAACGAGTGATACAATACTTCATCATACACTGCTTACCGTATATATTTGTTTGTCTGTATGAACGAGTGATACAATACTTCATCATACACTGCTTACCGTATATATTTGTTTGTCTGTATGAACGAGTGATACAATACTTCATCATACACTGCTTACCGTATATATTTGTTTGTCTGTATGAACGAGTGATACAATACTTCATCATACACTGCTTACCGTATATATTTGTTTGTCTGTATGAACGAGTGATACAATACTTCATCATACACTGCTTACCGTATATATTTGTTTGTCTGTATGAACGAGTGATACAATACTTCATCATACACTGCTTACCGTATATATGTGTTTGTCTGTATGAACGAGTGATACAATACTTCATCATACACTGCTTACCGTATATATTTGTTTCATTTCCATTTCCTTTAGATATGGATAAACCCCTTCTGTACCAGCGACGTCTTTGTAATGTTATTCTAGTTATATTTAGACGTATTTGTGCAGTTATATTTAGACGTATTTGTGCAGTTATATTTAGACGTATTTGTGCAGTTATATTTAGACGTATTTGTGCAGTTATATTTAGACGTATTTGTGCAGTTATATTTAGACGTATTTGTGCAGTTATATTTAGACGTATTTGTGCAGTTATATTTAGACGTATTTGTGCAGTTATATTTAGACGTATTTGTGCAGTTATATTTAGACGTATTTGTGCAGTTATATTTAGACGTATTTGTGCAGTTTAAAAAGGATCTGTGGTAGTAAAAAGGATCTGTGGTAGTAAAAAGGATCTGTGGTAGTAAAAAGGATCTGTGGTAGTAAAAAGGATCTGTGGTAGTAAAAAGGATCTGTGGTAGTAAAAAGGATCTGTGGTAGTAAAAAGGATCTGTGGTAGTAAAAAGGATCTGTGGTAGTAAAAGGATCTGTGGTAGTAAAAAGGATCTGTGGTAGTAAAAGGATCTGTGGTAGTAAAAAGGATCTGTGGTAGTAAAAGGATCTGTGGTAGTAAAAAGGATCTGTGGTAGTAAAAAGGATCTGTGGTAGTAAAAAGGATCTGTGGTAGTAAAAAGGATCTGTGGTAGTAAAAGGATCTGTGGTAGTAAAAAGGATCTGTGGTAGTAAAAAGGATCTGTGGTAGTAAAAGGATCTGTGGTAGTAAAAAGGGATGAATTAAATAAGTCTATTACTTGCTGGAGGCCCTTTTTAGACTAAATACAATCGTGTAATAGTAGCCAGAATATAGTTAAATGAACGTCACCGGTTCTGAATGGGTTAAATACAGATCAAATTTAACGAAACTTATCGCAACGGGCGGACAAAGAATACTACAGAGAATTTGTTGGGGTCTATTTGATGTATTGATACTTCTGTTCATAATACAATTTTTACCTGTTTCCCTATCCCCTTCTTTTAAACTGAAAACTGGTTTAAACATGACAGGCAACTTAAAAATGCAAGTATACAAATCATCATGTTTTCCTTAAAAAAGACAATCATATATATATATATATATATATACCGGTATATATATACTGTATATATATACATATATATGTATATATATATATATATTATCTAAAGCAAGCTTGTGGGATCCGTTGTATATTACAACGCTAAAAAATACAGTCAATAAAAAAACATTGCGAAAATAATGGGATAAGAAATATCAGAAACTCGTAAAGAATAATTACCAAATATAAGATTACTGGAAATATAGAGTACGAGAGAATTATATGCATTTACCAATAAATTACGAAAGTATAATAGGGAAGAGTTAAAACACTTAAAACAATAAATTAGAAGAAGGGAATAAAGAAACCATGAAGGGGAAAGGATGAAATTTGAAAGTGAGAGAGAGAGGGAAAGAACTAGCTAGAGCTGGTACTGGACCTGATATGTTGCTACATAATAAAAATTAGGGGTTGAAAGCTTCCTCCACTACCCCATCTTACACACACCCTCCCTTCCCTCCCACCCAACCCACCCTGTACTGAGCCCCAGGCTGTCTCCGGGGTACCTACTAAAACAGAATCAATTTTAATCAACGCTCTCACATGGGGGGTCCACGAATTTTTATAAGTGACTGTACCTGTCAGTACTATTCTTATCACAGTATTCAAGTCGTGTATTACTGATCTGGGTAGTGGGGTAGAGAGAGAGAGAGAGAGAGAGAGAGATAGATGATATATTGAAAACTACAACATATTTATTCATCTAATTACCGAAATGGTAAACTGTTCTGCTTAAAACACGTGGATACATCTACATTCACAAATACAACACATATTCCAAACTCGTCATCATAACACTAGCTAGTAAGTTCAAGATAACGAAATGCCTTGTGTATCGATTAACAGTATCTGATCCGACTTCTTGTGGGTTATTGCATTTTGTTAAATTATCATTGAGGATTTTGCTTGTTTTTACTATGTTAGAGCACTGTATTTGAATATGACCCCTAGGCTGACAAAAATGCCCTTCCCAGACTTCTTTCAAACTATAAAATATCCACCCAAACTCCTTTCAAGCTAAATTTGTATTTATTGTTTTTTTTTCCGATAGAGAAATATGCTGGCCTAAGGGCGATTTCTTTTAACCCTTTATTAGCGGCGCGCATCATATGTCGAGTGAAAGAAATTTGGACTATGTGGCGGCTCACACCATAAGTCGTGTGGCAATTTCAGCACGTAATGTTGCTGAGAGAGAGAGACAAGTGGTGGCAGGAGAGTAGCGAGCGTATGACTGCTCCAGACCACCGCGGTGGACCAACTGACATGAATCCCACCCTCCTCCACCCTCTCACACTCGCTACATAGTGAAATGTATGGGGAAAGTACCGAATTACATGTTTTTTGCACTCGTGTTGCGCGGTTGTTGCAAGAAAACTAGCGGTCATACAAGGATCATTGTGGTGTCATTGGAAAGCTCTGTTTATGCCCTTTCAGGGATAGATACTTGTTTTACGCTCTGGGTCTTATTTAGGCATGAAAATTATCACGTAAACAGCCCTATTTTGGGTAAAAACACCCCGCTGGTGGCTACATATTATTTACCGCCTAGGCCGCTCGTTAGGTGTTAAGTTACAGGATCGCTATCTGCCACAAAGAGTATCATATCAAATTCGACACCTGAATGGGGTGCAGCGTCTTATTATAGCCAAACGAATTAGGTGAAACGTCTGAAAATCTCCAAACTAAGGAACCGAAACTGGGCAAATCCAATAAGACCACCCTCGGACCAAATAAGGATAATGGGTTTTCGGGCATAGACATACACACAAAGAGTATAACCGGTATCACACGAGCGATAACAATGCATATTTACACGGTAACCTTAGTTTTTCTTCCATCAGTCTTAATGCTGACACTACTGCAAAAGATCCCAGTTATGTTATCAGGAAAATGTTGATCATTAAATGTTAACGATAGAAGCTCGCGTGTGATATACCCCCTTATTGAAGTACAAGAATAGTATTGATACAAATATACTCAGAAATGTTGACTGAATGAATACAAACACCTACTGATGATGATCATTTTAATGACAACGTTTCGCATATAGCTTAATCTGGTACCTTTATTTGGCGTGATAAAGGTACAGTATATACGAAACGTTGTGATTAAAGTGCTCCTCCTCATATGGTGTTTTCAGTCACATGAATAGCACCAAGGTAAAACATCAACACGATTACTGCATGGACCAGACATATTATCCTCGTTAAATCCAATGGACAAATAGCACTACATTACCTTGGAGCTCCAGTAAATACATTGTCCTGAGCAGATTTCCCTTTTACCTCCGTGAACAAATTGGAGCATGTAATTTCATGACTGTCTAAATATGTAGAGAGACAATTGGAAGGCTAACTTGTATAGATTGAAACAGGGATAGTGGGGCTTATGCTTTGAATGGTTACGTTAGTTTGTACAGTTTATGTGTGTGTGTGTGTTTTTTTTTTCTTTCTTTTTTCTATACTCCATCTAATCCCTCTCGGGCATAGGCTGAGAGCCTGTACATTCAACCGGTATTGAACGGTGAAGCCTGTGAGATCTTGTTCCAGTCTAAGGGGTGAGACATGTGAAACACTTTTAGCTGCAACCAGCCCCTGTCATCATGCCTTTGCAGGATGCATGGGGCTTAGTTGCTCACTCACTTCACAAAGCAGCCCCATCTCTGAAGCTGCCTTGCTCCAGTGCCTCACTGTCTGTCCTCCTAGGCTCGGACCCTCACTCTCAGAACGCCACATATTGAGCAATGAGCTCGGTAGGCATTGCCCCCCCTATAACATATTTTTTAATACGGGAATATTCATACAGTGCTATTTAATCAGGGAACAAGGAGGGTATTTATTTGGCATTTTGGTGGGCTTTGAGGTAATGCTCTTCGTGTGTGTGTGTGTGTTTAAGAGCCCTTTCATTTTAACTCCATGTAGCCTATATGTCCCCTCCCTCTGTCTCTAGTTCTCTCTCTGCCTCCCCTTGTGATCATACTAGTATGGCATAATTGTTAAATGTAATACAGTACCATATAAAGTTGGAAGGTCAGTCTGATGCACAATATAGTAATTATAGAGTAGTAAGGACACACAAGTTATACAATATATTTAACTGTGTGTAGTGGGAGGGACGAAGAGTTATATACTTGTTGGAGTGAATATCCTTATGTATACCCTCCTCACTACGGTATCCAAATATTTCACTACCAAACCATCTCACTCCCACAACAATGAAAGTACATTCACTCTCTCACTACCTTACCATTGGACTTCTTCACTATTTCACGTATTCACGCCCAAGTCACCTCCGTTATTCTTTCGTCTCTCTCTTTCTCTCTCTCTCCTTTTCGTAACATCCCTTGAAACTCTCTGATCAATGTACCCCACTGATCCAATCACCAAGGTCTGCACCTCCAAACTTTGCATCATATCCCTTCAATAACTAGTAGTCAGCCAACCTTTGATCTCTTTGGACCGACCCTGGAACGCAATTTACAAGCCGCAAGTTTCATACACAGTTTATGATGGCTTAGTTTTTCCTTTAACTTTGTTTCCCTGAGAGTACAAGAGGCTCATTTTATATTTGAATTAGCCTTTCAATATTGTATTGATAACTCTGTGTTAATGTTCACACATTAATTCTAATTCGAGAACCATAAAAGATGTTTAACCCTTTCATTTCGGTTGACGTACATACACGTCCTATGTTAAAAAGGCCTACACTACGTTTGACATACAGAAATGCGGTGGTAGTACCAGCTGCATTGGTGACACCAACTCGCCTCACTTGTTGCCAGACGGTTCCAGGAGGCTCTTACCACCAACACTTAGAGATCAGTGTGCTTTGACCATTGGTGGAAGGAGGATGTGTGTACAATGAAGAGGTGTTTTACAAGCTGAAAATCAACAAAAACAGGGCTACTTCTCAATATAATTGTGACAGCTATATACCAGGTACAAATATGGGGTTCATTCCATCTTCATTTCAACATCCCATCCCATCTTGTAAACATAAAAACATGATGCAATAACTGTACTTTAGTTATCGGTAGTGGTAGTAAATAATAAAAAGCATATATTTTCATTAGAGAGGACCGGCCAGCGGGTGACAGAACGGGTGTTTGGAAGGGGAAGGGAAGGTGTGGTGACTCATAGGGAGAGCTTGACCCAAAAGTTTTCATTGGAGCTCCTTCCAATTTACTCAGAGCTACAGATATGGCACTAAGGCGGCATATATTGAGCGAAATTAGCGGTAGAACAGCCGCCTGGACATATTTTTCCTTTTCAAAGGGCCGCAATTAATATTCTACTATTGTGTCACCAATGTCATCAGTCTCAGATTTAATATGGCTTACACACCGAAGTACTTGAATAATTAACAAAGATAAGCCTAAAACATTATTGGACATGCCATCAATTTAGTTTTCTTTATATCTAGGGGGAATACGAAAACTATTGAATATATAAATACATGTGTAAATAATAGGTTCTCAGTGTAGAACTAAAACACACACACCCTCTCTCTCTCATTCTAGATTTCCCAGAAGGCATAACAAAGGTAAAAAACGATTCTTCCCAGAACACCATGGTGGGAAGCCTCACTGATTTAACCGACAATATGATCATCTGTTTCCAGCACAGATCAAGGCTGCGCTCATCAATGTTTGCCAGATATAATAGCTGGTGTAATCATGTGAGTGTTGACGACAGGTTCCCGGAAAAGTTATCTGATATGAAGATAATTTTTGTTACGATCATGTGTATCGCGCAAACAACGTGTTTATCACTTACTCTCACTTTTCACTTACGAATATTTGCTTGTCCACTACTACAGGCATACTACTAATTAGTCCAGGAGCTAGCAAACATTTGTATTACATCTCGAGTACAAAAGGTTTGAGTACTGGAATTTATTGATAGTCTATTGGAGATCCCCAATCGGTGATTCTTAAGTTTTATAATTGGTGCATTTGGTAGTAGGAGCCCCTTATAAATAATTTCCCATAAGAGTTCTTAAACATGTATTTTTGCTTGATACTGTACATCGTTGTAGAGTTATTATGTTATTATGTTACAAAACGGGTGCTACATGCTCTACGAAGAGGGATGGTATACACTGAAAGAGCTCTGAAGAACACTGATTATTGTAATAGCGGTAGCATAGTGAAAGAGATGCAATATTGCGGCGAAGAGAGAGAGGCTGCAGAGAATTAGTGAGTGGACGTGAGTTAATGAGACGGGAGGCTTTCTTTTCTACTTTGTTTAGAAATGCTGTGTGAGAGGATCCTCCACACACGTGTGAACAATACTCAATACATGGACGCACTGTGCCCCTTTACAGAGCAAGAAGCTACGCAGGGGTAAAGAACCCTTGTAGGCGATTGAGTACACTCAGCTTCTGGGAAGCTGTTTTAGCTATAGTGGAAATATGGTCTTTCCAAGAGAGATCAGAAGAAAAAGAGACACCAAGATTATTAAAAGAAGATGAAGGGTTAATTTGTATGTTGTTGAAGTGTAGGTCATAGTTTTCTGGAAGGGGGCAACTGGTAGACAGATGGAGAAATTTAGTTTTGGAAGCATTGAAAGTAACAAGGTTTTCTCTGCTCCAACTATAGATAGTAGCTGAGAGATCAGAAGATAGGTGTTTTATGGCCACCTTACGTGAGTTTTGGAGTTTCTGCTGTAAATTATATTGTGGAAGGCTAGTTGAATAGAGTAATGTAGAGTTGTCAGCATATGAGTGAATGAGGCTGGAGGTGCAGTTGAGAAATTTGTTAACCCCTGTCTATCGGGGTCCGACTTAAGTCCGTATAGAAAAATCTGGACTATGTGGCGGGGCCCGACTTAAGTCTGTGTGCAATTTTGGCGCAATATTAGCTCTGAGAGAGAGCCGAGCGATGGGAGGAGCGTAGGTTGCCTCATGACCGCTCGCCACGACCGTCGTGGGCCCACTGTCATGTACTCCACACTACTCCACCCTCTCTCACTCGCTACACATATAATTATGTAACGAAATGACCGTATTTTAGCGATTTTTCCCTTCGGTTGCACGATCGTTGCAAGACAACCAGTGATCGTAGAAGCATGGTTCTGGTGTCATTGGAAAGCTCAATTATCGCCCTTTCACGGATACATAATTGTATTACGCGATGGCTCTTCTTTATGCATGAAAAACAGCACGGAAACAACGCCATTTATGGTAAAAAAAAAAAACGCTGGGCGGCACGGTCAAATATACCGCCTAGGCCGCTCGTTGAGTGTTAATGAATAATAGGAAGATAATTGGATAAGACAGAACCCTGAGGAACACTGGAATCGATAGGTTGAGGAAATTAATGGTGGCTGATAACAACCGCAGCTATGGAATGGCCGTAAAGGAAATTAGAGACAAAGGCACGGTTGGAGGGATAGAAGCCGTAGGAGGGTAGTTTGGAAATAAGGGATTAGTGCCAGACTCTATCAAAAAGCCTTCAATATGTCTAGCGCAATATAAAAAGTCTCACAGAAGTCCCGAACGGAGGATGACCAAGAGTTAGTAAGATAAGAAAGAAGATCACCAGTAGAGCGGCCCCTTAACCCTTTCACTGCGGGTGACTTTCTGGAACGTCCTGGCAAGTTACAGCAATTTCCACGCTTTAAAAGCCTGTAAAAACCGTAAAAATCGAGTGTCAGTGGGCGGGAGCGTGAGTACCCTCAGAGCACCGAGCGGCTCACTGAGGTTGACTGTGTCTCGCACGGGTCTCTCTCTGTGTCTCCCAACAGTGTAGCCAAGCGAGCGAGTGTTACATAATAGCGGGTTTCCCGCATTTCGCTGGCACCACTGCGGGTGAACCAGACCACGTACGGAGCCCGTTCTGGTGTCATTTTGAAGCTATTCTCGCCTAGTTTTCGGCAGAATACACTTCATTTAATGCAGATGCTTGATTTATCATTCAGGAGTGCCTGAATATGCCCTAAATAGCCCAAACATAGCCGCAGCCAAAGGGTTAAGGAAACCATACTGGCGGTCTGAGATTAGGTTATGGGAAGATAAATTTTGAGGCAAGAATAGTTTCAAAAACTTTATAGATGCAAGAAATGAGAGCAATTTGACGACAGTTGGAAGGTTCAGAGCAGTCACCTTTCTTTGGGAAAGGTTGAATGAGAGCAAACTTCCAACAAGAAGGAAAGACATTAGAGGAGAGAAAGAGACGGAAGAGTTTGCCTAAGCAGAGTCAGCACGAAAACACAGTTTTTGAGTACAGTAGGAGGAACACGGTCCGGACCATACGCCTTCTTAGTATTAAGCCCAGAGAGGATGGAAAGTACATCCTTGGATTATAAGTAGGAGAGAGGAGGGTGGAGAGAGAGGAATAGTACCGGAATCATCCAAAGTGGAGTTTTTTAGCGAAAGTGTTTAGCTTTGTCAGAGGAAGAAGTGACGGTGGTGCCGTCAGAGTGGAAAAGAGGAGGGAAAGACGAAGAAGAAAAATTGTTGGAGAGATTTTTGGCTAGATGACAGAAGGCTATTATTGATGAAAGAATGTTTGGCGAGGCGAAAAACAGATTTGGCTTGCTTCCGTGCAGAAACATAGAAAGTATGAGATTCTTGAGTTTGACGGCGATGGTACCATTTGAATGCTTCCTCCTTATTGAGGACAGCAGTAGAGCAAGCGTGAGTAAACCAACAAATAATTACATTAGACTGAGAGAAAGAAAATGGAATGTATGCTTCAATGCCCAAGACGATTACCTCGGTAATGCGTTCAACACTCTCCGAGGGTCCCCAGCCACGGAAGCAAAAGTCATTCCATGGGAAATCAAAGAACTGCTGCCGAAGAGCCTCCCAGTCGCCAAAGTGCAACAAGCGCCACCGGCTGGGAGGATCGGGCGGCCGTACCAGAGAGATAAGACAGGTGACAGAGATAAGCTTATGGTCGGAGTAGCCCAAAGGAGAAACGATTTGCAGTATAAGCAGAAGGGTTAGAGGTTAGAAATAAGTCAAGAATGTTGGGCCGATCTCTGAAGCGATCCGGGATACTGGAGGGTTGCTGGACTAACTGCTCCAGGTTATTTAGGCTAGAAAAGATGTAGAACTGTTCACGAGGTTGGTCAGTGGAAACATTGGAGAGCCATTGGCGGTGGTAGACGTTAAAATCTCTTAAGATGAAGAATTCTGCGAATGGAGATATGGATAGAATGTGTTCCACTTTAGAAGTTAGATAGTCAAAGAATTTTGGACAACCAGTAGAATTAGGGGCGAGATTAACAGCAGAGAAATATTTAGCTTGTGAGTGACAAGCAAGCTTTAGCCAGAGAGTTGAGAATTCAGAAGAATCAAAGATAGGAACAAGAGAGAAAGCAAGATTGTTGCGTACATAGACGCAACATCCACCTTTGGCTTGGAACTGAGGAAAGAGATAATATAAGGATACAGAAAATAGTTTGCTGTCAGTAGTCCCAGACAACTGCGTTTCGGTGAGAAAGAGAAGATCAGGGTTGGAAGAGGAGAGGTTCCACAGAGTGGAAGTTAGAGGAAAGGCCAGGAATGTTGGCAAAATTAATAGTGAGAATATAAGGAAGTGGTCCAGAGCACTTTGGCGAGTCGCGGCAAAGTATCACCCCGTTTGTTTGATAATTATGGCACCAAAATGTCATCCACGGGAAAAGATGGTCACTTTCTCTTACCACAGGATCTGAGAAGCGTTATTAGCGTTGTAGCATTTTTGAATAATTTTGGTTGGGTGCTATGGAAGCCAGGCCGTGTGGGCACTGATGCTCAACTTTCAGACAATGACAACACTTCTCGAGTCAGTAACATAGGGTTTATGTTTTATTTGTTATTTTTATTTGTTTTCCCTGCCAGGGACGGTTGAAGAAAGTAAAGCACTTGGTAGGAACGAGTTAATTCAAAAGGGAAAATTATATTTTAGACAAAGGAAATACTTCAAAACTAGGAAAGAAGAGGAAGAATTATATACTATTCAGTTATTTAGTACCTTGAATATTTTCAACCCGATTATATAATTAAATCAATTCAAAGTTTCTAAGTATGTAGCCCAATGAAGGAAAGCTATGTATTGGTATTTACAAAATAATCAATATCACCCCCGTACAAATAAATTAATTTATTCACTCAACCACTTAAGTCGCTTGTAAAATCACCTTTTCCAAACACAATTCAGATCATTTACTTTTGAAAATACCCTTTGTATAAAATATCCACTTTGCTATTGTGATCGACAGGATTTCTCTTTAATACCCTTAAGGGTACTTCACACAGTCAGGAATGCGAGCTAGAATCACTAAGAGTAGCTGAAAATTCGGATTCCTGGGCCTATTCGCAGTGAAAATCGATGACTCCTAGTGACTTTTGCGATATCCTAGTGATTCCTGTTAGACTCCCAGTGACTCCAAACCAGTCCCGGGCGATTGGCCCTGTCCGACAAAATGTTCACCGTGTTTAAGGTTCTCGCCGCGAGTCGAACCACTCCCAGTGATTCCCAGTGATCCCCAGTGAGTCCTGGTGATTCTGGTGAGAACAGAAACTGAAACCGAAACCTGTCCGCAAATCAGGTACGAATCACTGAGAATCACCAGGACTCACTGGGAGTCACTGGGGAATCACTGGGAATCACTGGGAGTGGTCCGATTCGTGGCGAGAACTTTAAACACTGTGAACATTTTGTCGGACAGGGCCAATCGCCCGTGAGTGGTTTGGAGTCACTGGGAGTCTAACAGGAATCAATAGGATATCGCTAGAGTCACTAGGAGTCATCGATTTTCACCGCGAATAGGCCCAGGAATCCGAATTTTCAGCTACTCTTAGTGATTCTAGCTCGCATTCCTGACTGTGTGAAGTACCCTTTAATAAATATATTATTCATATAAACCTGTTATACTTCTCACGTGAAAGTATAATATACAGTATACGGGTAGTTAACTTTTCTTGGTCAAACATTATAAATAGGCCTAGTATTAACCTGTGTAAGTACAATTTCCCACAAGACATTGTATTCACCCAGTGATTGTGTGTAGAGAAGGAAATTACGGTAGTTGAGGTAATTAAATAATGTGAACAATGTATGGTCAATGTTACAATACCCTACTTGTGGTCTACAAGTTCTGCAACTCCCCTTACCTAACATAACGAGAGTGGTGGAGACGTGTTTGTATGTGTTTTGAAACGTCAAGTTCGCTTGGTGGTGGAGAGTGGACTTTTGGATTACTACTTCGAGGGGCGTTGTAGTCGACGGGGTAGACTTTGAGCCAGCGGAATCATGGCTTGGTTGTTTAGGGGCCGTTGTAGTCGCCGGTTAATAATCTAGAAGTTCTGCAACTCTCCTGACCTAACCTAAGCAAACTAACACAACCTATAAGTGTTACCTATTTTAGGTAATCGTATGAAATATTAAAGAACTCGGTAACGAATGAAAACAGGAAGGTGGGAAGGATTAACTATCCAATATTTAGACAATAGTTTAAATGTATTTGTTTCGTAAAGTACAGAAAGCATTGATATCATGACCATACGGTACATAATAATACAGACTTATCGTATTATATTAATGTCTGTAATGATGTATGAATACAGTCATAATACTTAACGATGATATTAGAGGACTGTAGTTATAGCCTACAAGAGACATACTTGAGGAAAATTTTATTTCAATTATAGGGTCAAACACTCAATGGGGGCCATGTCTGGCATACTCGCATCTCATTCCTAGCAACTCCCAGTGATGCTTGGTGACTCCCAGTGGCTCCTATCTAACTCCCAGTGATTCCTGTATTACTCCTATCGACTCGTATATTACAGTAATCCGAAAGCGACTGTTAATTTTCAACTTTTCAATAACTCGCACTTCATTCCAGGTTTTATCCCGGTGATTCCTGGTGACTCCCAGTGATTCGTAGGTACACTCCCACTGGTTCCTACGGCGTTGTGAGTGCACGGGGAATTTCAGACACTCGCGGTCGTATTCCCAGGAATCAACAGGAGTCATTACTCTTAGTGATTCTTGCTCGCATTCCTGACTGTTTGAAGTACCCTTTAGATTCAGTGTCCCCTCAAGCTTAAGAATATGTTTTTTGCAAACTCTGTCTTCCTTAAACTTTCCTATTCTAGAGAATGTTACAATTCTAAAAATAAAAAATAAAAAAGTAAATAAAAAATTAATAAACATAAATTAAATAACTATCTTCTGGTGTCCTCATGTCTCCCTTCCTGACGCTAAGGCTATTGATCTGGGGCGCCCCGGGTTCTGAAGTATCTTCGGTATTTTAAGCCAAATTACTTCTTCTGGCCCGGGAGAGAAGTAAATGTGTGCCCCGAGCCTTCCGTCCCTTAACCCAGCTACCCGGGATATTGGGAAAAATACCAACATGTTAAGAATTTCAAGGATCATGATTGCTGATTGCGCAAGAGAGTCGGGTTAAACTAGATAAACTGTAATTTGTTTTAGCAATTTCTCTTTGACCTCTCGCTAGACTGACACGGTCTCAGTGAAACAGAACAAATCTCATAGAGATTCTACATTCTTGGCCAAGATATCTATTCAAAGATGTTCCTGATTATCATAATGCACTCATAGTAGCTTATAGTATCATGCATCAACCCCTTGAGGATTATAAGGCCTTTGAACGTGTATTCTGGCTATTACAAGACGATTTTAGAATGATTAGGAAGCGTATAAACAGTAGAAGTCAGAGGATTGATTGAGGCCGTCTTTACCCTCTTAACTCCCACAGATCCTTCGTAACCTGTATAAAATTGTCTAATGATAGACAGTATAAACTGTCTAAACGCGTCATGATCCTCAAAGGGTTAAAGGGAAGCTTTCTAGGGTAATATAGATAATGAATGTGAATGAGGAAAATATACACATTAATTAATCTGACGTTATCAGGATGATATAGAAATATATATATATACAGTCTGGGTAACATGTTATGGTAAGGTAAGCCAAAAAAATAAAATAATATATATATATATATATACAGCATATAATAAAATAATATTACGATATCAAAGAAAACGAAGGTTGTAAAGCTGAGCGATATTAAGTTTGATTATACTTTAGTTGTTGTGTTTCAAACATAATATTTTGTAATATAATCGATTATTTCATGCAGTAAATGAACTAAATCACACGAAGAGACAAATGAAGGTCACCTGTTTTCCGTAGCATTAAATAAATAGTAAGCACATAATAAAGCCAATAAAGTATGAGAGTGCATGTTGGTGGGCCAATGTACTGTATAATTATGCAAAATGTCATTATGGTTAAAACATTATGTTCCTGTGTATGAAGGAAACAAATAGTAAAACTGCCTATAACAAATGCCTCCCCAAAGTTGAACGAGTGATATAGAGCCAAATTCAAGGTACAGTCGGCCTAATAAATGATATATCGGTACCAATTATGTTTCGATCAATAATTGGTATCACCAATATTTACACATTAGTTCTTGTTTGTTAGTGAGATATACAAGCATGTTCCCACACTTACCCACCCTGTTCAACATCTGACAGACATTAATATAGCACAGAGCGAGCCAAACGTAATGACATGACTTATTTGCGCCACCGCACATTATAATCAAAATGTCTGGGTACATGGAGCTTAAAGCCGCTTAAGTCACAGGTTGAGAGATCAATTGCTTAACAGGACAGTTATGATTAGAATAAAATATATTGAATTAGCTTGCTAAAACAAATATGTCTTTGATGACTCCATTCCTTATGTACAGTGGTATGACCTATGCGGCCTGTGTATATGCAAATCATTTTAAATCACTCTATCTCCCTCTTTTCTCTATCTGCTAATTATACCCCAATATGATAACTATAAAGCCATTTACCAACTCCATCAAATATCTGTACCCCACCCAGCGTTTCATAGTGCTTTCTTCTGTCAGAATAGGCAATGTCACACGATCGCATGAAGAGCCGTGGTGGCCAACAGGAAAGCACGCTCACGTGTGAATCTGCTTGACTTGGGCTCGATCCCGGTCAATGCGAACATATTTAGTGAGTGTGGTAGTACGTCCTAGGGTGCTTCACATGCTCGCACCCAGTCGGGGGACACCTCGGCAGCTTATACAGACTAATAACACAAACAACAAAGTCACTCCATGAGTTTCCTCTCTCTCCAACACCCCTTTCCCTCTCTCAACACTCTTCGGAAAGTATATACGAGGTGCCTTTGTAAAGGCTTATGCCTGAATAGCTTCACCTATCGAGCAAATTGTACGGACAATTATCGTCTGGTATCTTCAAAATATAAGTGTTATCATAAATTAGACACCTAGAATAATCCAACTTCAGTCTAGCTCCAATTGCAATGTGAGAGCCACACAATAATACGTCAATAAACTTGCTCATCGAATATTGCCGGAAAAATCGCTCATGTGACACTGACTTAATGGTTAGATCCCCCCAGCGGCCGCTCTCCTTTTTCATCCTGATACTTTCTTAACTGTCCAAGTTTTCTCACATATTTTCTTTAGCCTTTACTGCCTGCCATCAACTGGTCACTTTACTTTAAGGTTTTCTCTTTGGTGTCTTATATATATACCCAATATTCATGAAATTTAAATGCTAGAGACTATGACGTTATGTCTAGTGTAATATTAACCGGTTGGGAAACAGCCAAGCAGATCGAGGTTCGGTTCCTCTTCATAATAAGACGGTTGTGTAGTGTCCTTGCACCCTGGGTACCTCTGTTCACCTAGCAGTACATAGGAATCTGGTATAAGTGGACCATTGTGAAGTCCTATTTGGGGATTTTTTTTTTTTTTTCTATTTTCTACATGAATTTTGCGTGTATATATACATACCCTCCCTACTGCATACGTCAGTATACGTCAAAGTTCATATTAGTGCCTCATCAAGTACAATTTTGAAAATGCATCCAAATTGCAATTCATTACTGTGTCTTATGTTTCTTAGGGACGGGGCAGACATATTATGAGTTAACTATTTATTTTTCCTTTACTTACTCACGTACATTGAATGCGTTTGTAATCAATTTATATATTTATGCACGTCTTAACTGTTGGCGAAGTAAACATCACCCATGTTCAACTTTGCCTTAATCTGTTCGTAACGATTGGCAATGGGTTATACTTAATTAGAGAGAGAGAGAGAGAGAGAGAGAGAGAGAGAGAGAGAGCGAGAGAGAGAATAGGAAGGTAAATGAGTGAAGTTGATGATAATGAATTAGGGTAAGGAACAGAAAGAAGCGAGAGACCCATACAATAGTAGAAGAATGGGTTGTTTATGAAGGTGAGAGCTGGATTTATTGCGAGGTGCTGAGATTGCTGATGAGTGTATATGTTTGTGTACGTTGGATTAGAAGAATGATTGTGGCTTTATCGAATGGAGGTTGGGAATGGAGATGGATTTAAGAGGACTGTGATCAAATGAGAGAGCGAGTGAGAGAGAGAGAGAGACAGACAGACAGACAGACTTCGTAGAGCTTGCGAGTGTTTTAATTGTGTGTTTTTTTATGTTTTGTCTTTTCCTTGGCTTGTGTTTATATCTCTCTCTCTCTCTCTCTCTGTCTATATATATATATATATATATATATATATATATATATATATATATATATATATATATATATATATATATATATATACAGTATATATATATTCCAAATCGCACCGACAAGCAAAGTGTTTTTTTAATTAACGTCACGGGGAGGTTTTCGTTTAAGATTGTTCGTAATGTCAGTGTACTGTAATAGATTGTTCGTAATGTCAGTGTACTGTAATAGATTGTTCGTAATGTCAGTGTACTGTAATAGATTGTTCGTAATGTCAGTGTACTGTAATAGATTGTTCGTAATGTCAGTGTACTGTAATAGATTGTTCGTAATGTCAGTGTACTGTAATAGATTGTTCGTAATGTCAGTGTACTGTAATAGATTGTTCGTAATGTCAGTGTACTGTAATAGATTGTTCGTAATGTCAGTGTACTGTAATAGATTGTTCGTAATGTCAGTGTACTGTAATAGATTGTTCGTAATGTCAGTGTACTGTAGTAGATTGTTCGTAATGTCAGTGTACTGTAATAGATTTCGTGAATCACAGAAGAAGAATTGCAGATTTACTTCCCTTATGACAAGAAAATACTTGATACGTATATTCGTTGATTATCATTACTTGAGAAACCAATATGCAAATGTGATCTGAAATAATTATCATGGCATAAATTATATCTTCCTATTGATAAGGGTGTTCGGCAAGGTGGCATTCTTTCCCCTTTTCTATACAAACTTTATACGGACAGAATTATAAAGAACATATATAATATAAACAAAGGTTGTATAATGGGAACTACCAGAATTAATGTTCTCGCAAATGCGGACGACATTGTTTTAATTGCTAAATCTCAAAAGGATTTGCAAGAGCTATATGTAAAATTATGAGAAGAGTTAAAAATACATAAATTACAAATATATATATCTAAAAGTAATTGTATGATGTTTGGTAAATATATTGATAATACTGTTAATGTAACTCTTTCAAATGACGTCTTTGATGTTGTCAAGTCTTATCAATATTTGGGACATTATATACAGAATAATCTACTCGATCATTGTGATGTGAGTGATGTTGTAATGAGATTGAACAAATTCTACTCTAGTTTGAATAGTATTACCAGAGACTTTAATGCCTTACGAGCGGGCCCGTCAGTAACTTCTACTACCCGCCCAGAGGGTGGTTTTACCCTAAACGACCTTATTTCCGTGCTCTTTTTCATGCATAAACAAGAGCGAGAGCGTAATACAATTATGAATCCCTAAAAGGGCGTTAATTGAGCTCTCCAATGACACCAGAACCATCCTTCTACGACCACTGGTTCTCTTGCAACGATCGTGCAACACGAAGGAAAAATAGCTAAAATAAGGTAATTTCCTTACATAATTCCCTGTGTAGCGAGGTAATGGGTGGGGATGAGTGAGGAGGGGAGGTTAGTCGCGGTGCGGGGACCGTGCCGAACGGTCAGAGTGAACCTACGCTCCTCCCACCGCTCGTCTCTCTCTCAGAGCCAATTATGTGCTCAAAATTGCTACCGACTTAAGGCGGGCCCCGCCACATAGTCCTTTCTTCTCTAGACCGACTTAAGTCCGGCCCCGATAGACAAGGGTTAAGCATGTTGATAGGGAGGCACTTATTTTCCTTCTTAGTTCATACTGCAGGCCTGATTACGGTCTCTGCTTGTGGAACAGAGATGTGCAGAAGAGTGCAATTTTAAGACCTTTGAAATCGCCTTCTCTAATGCTTTAAAACGTATAAATAATGTACCCAAATACAGTAGTAGTCATGAAGCAGCAGAAATTTGTGAACAATTATTGCTTAAACATTATCTTTCTCTTATCCAAGCTCGTTTCTATAAAAGAATATCATCCTCAAGAAGTTCTTTAATTAGCTTAAATTTTGCTTACTTACAGAAAGGTTTCTTCTGTACGTATTTACATAATTTTTTTTATGACAAGTATAATATATCTATATATGATAATGATTTGGATGTAATTAAATCTAGGTTGTGGTGGGTACAAAAGCATGAGCCTCGTCGACAACCTGTAGTGTTGCAATAATACACGACTGCTTCTGTACACTGGGTTTTCAGTTATTTTAGATATGTTATGGAATCATCATCTATATTGTGTTCAATTTTCCTTATGTCATGTATTCTATTATCTTCTTGAACTAACTCTTGGACACTAATTTTTGGTCGTGGGGTCTGTGAGGCCAGTGTGTTTTCTTAAATGTGTAAATATATGTAAATCTATTACATGTTACTTTTTTTTAAGATATGTAATGTATATTGTAATGTATATATTACGAAATAAAGGCTTGTCTGTCTGTCTGTCTGGTACTTCCACAAATAGATTACCATTGTGTTATAGACTATCAATAAAAATTGGGTGAGTTAAATTAGAAGTAGAGTGCCCAAAGGAGTTTCACCTCGCATATAGATTCTGTCGAATATCTTCACTATTGGGAGCACCTAAGAGCACCAAAATAGCACTCACTAGAGCGAATTAGGGAAAGATACATGTAATCTATATATCGAAAGTCATAGATGGTCAAGTGGCTAGCGAACACACATAACAACGAAGAACAGCAATATATGGGGTAGGAGGTGTAGTACCCCTCTAACATAAAACTGTGTTGTGTTGGGTATGATAATAGACTCCTAGCTATTGTAAAGGGATCAATAACTTCTTAACTTACTGCCAGCCTCCCAAACACCAGAATGGAGAACTTCAAGAAGGCATGTTTTATGAAAATACCTGTTCAACCTATATTTGATAAGTAATACAGCTTAAATAAAATACCCTCATTGTTCCCTGATTAAATAGCACTGTATGAATATTCCCATATTCAAAATATGCTATAGGGGTGCAATGCCTGGTGAGTTATCTGCTCAACAGGTGGCGTTGTGTGTGTGTAAGTGTGAGAGTCCGAGTGTAGTGGGTGAGACAGTGAAGCACGGGAACGAGATGGCTTCAGGGATGGGGTCGTTTCGGGCCATGAGTGAGCACCGTGCCTCATGTGAAGGCAAGATGGCAGGTGCTCGTTGTGCTCTACGTGCTTCACATGTCTCACTCCCTAGACTGGAACAAGACCTCACGGGCTTCACTGTTCATTGTAAAGCGGTGAATGTTAAGGCTCTCAGCCTATGCCCGAGAGGAAGTAAGTTGGAATATAGAAAAAAAAAAAAAAAAAAAATAACTCAGTGAGTTCCTTACATACTGTTATAGATAAACATTCGGCTGACATGCATGGTAATTTTTATATAAATATTAATTTTAACAGAAATACTAGAAACAAAAAAATCTTCGGCTACAAATTGTTCTGGCACATACAATCTCATACAGCACCAGTTTTGATGCATCTGAGCTCTTTGTTTAACCCTTACTGTACCGGAGGATACAGTAATAAGAGTCCCCCCCAGTCTCAAGCAATGTGGCCAAAATGGCAAGATAGAACAACCTTCCACCTCAAGAGATAAGGAAGACTGGCTCTCCCAGCTTTCAGAGGGTTTTATATAAGCTGAGTAGTATTGCCATATCGAGAGCAGTGCTCAAACGGTCGTGGTACCAGGCACAGCCTGATACAGTCAGTTACAAGGAAAGTACATTACTGAAGGCTCCCAGCCGTCGCTGGGACTGGGGAGTGACTTATCTACTGACGGCTGGTAGCCGTCGCTGGCATTGGATGGGTTAAAAAACCAAAAAAAAGTAAAACCTTAAGTCTTCAACCAATATTCTATTCAGCGCACTTTTTATGTTACATAACTGGATCTCAAAATATTAATAAAGAGATTTACATATTGAACAGAAGGACAAGGGATATGGCGAACAACATCTTTCTTCTTTATTTTGGCCAGATGTTTCATAATTTTATAATGACATCATTAGTGATACCTAAAATCACAGAAAATTACAATCAAAACAAAATTTACATATTATTTGGTAATGAGCATTTTCGATGATTTAGATGACAATGCATTTGTTTCCCTGTTCTCTGCTCCCATCCGAAACTGTTTTCGGCTTGAACATTTGTGCAGCCTTTACCTACAACCACCTTCTCCTGTGGCCAATTTAATAAAAGTCGCATGAAATTGGTAGTAAATGTCAAGCAAGCGAGAGTTTAGAAACACTAACCCTTAATGTCGGAAGCTGGGTTTAACCAAGCACTAAAACTGACCTTCCCCCAACCCCCCTTTATTTTAATTTCACTACATTACTTTTTGGTGGAGTGGAGCATGCACAGTTCAGATTTAAACTTGAACATCATGAACACGATTGCAAAAATATAGATACAAAGCAACAATTATTATCAAATACTACACTAATATGAACAATGTCATGGAGAATATAACAATAATTATGGCGACATAATTAACACCCTGATTACATGGTCTACTTACCTAAACCTTTAAACGGCGAACCTATGGTATTTGAAAGTGCCCACCAGGCGAAGATATTTTTATATATTCCCTACAAAAATCGCTATTAATTATCCGATAAATATAATTATAACTTATTCATATGTGCATATTTTACGTTTAACACCTTAAGAGCGGGTGGTGGAGTATATTTCACTGTGCCGCCCAGCGTTTTTTTTTTACCATAAATGGAGTTGTTTCCGTGCTCTTTTTCATGCATAAACAAGACCCAGAGCGCAATACAAGTATGTATCCCTGAAAGGGCGTAAATTGAGCTTTCCAATGACACCCGAACCATCCTTCTACGATCACTGGTTGTCTTGCAACTATCGTGCAACCGAAGGGCAAAATCGCTAAAATACGGTAATTTCTTTATATAATTACATATGTAGCGAGGGAGTGAGGGTGGATGTAAGAGGAGTACATCTCAGTTGGCCCACGGCGGCCGTGGCGAGCGGTCATGAGGTAACCCCGGCTCCTCCCGTCGCTCGTCTCTCTCTCAGAGCCAATATTGCGCCAAAATTGCACACAGACTTAAGTCGGGCCCCGCCACATAGTCCAAATTATTCGATGCGGACTTAAGTCGGGCCCCGATAGACAAGGGTTAATATAAAGTTATTAACATGTATAAGTAATAAAACCAGTGGGAATAGTATTTGAGGAGTGAAAAAGAGGATGTATTACTGACCGGTTCATTCATGAGAGGAGAGCCGCATGGCACACACCCTCCCTCTCCCACTTATCAATTGACACTGGTGTCTTGCTAGTGAATTCTCTCTCTTGCTATAATCTCTATATGCCTCCTCTTTGACCTTGAAACCTGGTGGGGGATATTGGCGATTAAAATAAACCGATAAATAAGGGAATAAGAGGAAAAATAGGTGATAATTGAATGGGGCTGGAGGGGTGGGGTTTCGGACACATGTGGAGGTGTTATAGGAGGTAGGGAGGGGAATTATCTCACTTAATCACATATTCCTCTCTTTTGAGTGCCACTGGGGTCTTTTTTTTTTAAATGTTTTTAGGCCTTGGATCTTAAGAGTCCCGTCACCTTTGCCCAGTATAACTTCTTAAGAGTCTCGGCTCATTCTCGGGTTAACCCAGTCCCCTTCCCCCACCCACCCACCCAACCACCTCTCTCTCTCTCACACTCACTCCCAGACAAATAAACAACTGATATAGGAGAGACAAACTTAATCACCCCAATTTCAAATAAGACATACATAAATAAAAATATATTTGTATTAATTGCATTCCAACAGCAAACACCTCCCAAATAAATTAATGAAAGCAAGCATGTGATCCACCGGGATTCGAACCTGGGTTTTTACATACATATTTTAAGCACTCTAACCATTACAGCATCAAGGCAGTTATTACAGAAAACAAATAAAATATATAAATGAATAAAATAATATCAAACAACCGAGAACTAAAAGAGGAAAGGAGAGAACTATGGTGCAACAACATTAAATGAATAGAAAGATAGTTGGAGAGAGATAAATGAGGGAACATAAATAATACGGAGGGAAAACAAAAATAATTAATGGAATGAAGACACACTGGTACCCAAATGGGGGAAAAAATAAAGTACTCTGTATTTAAATCGAAACTATATCCACATGGCAACACAATGCTATAAAAGAACTATAGTGTAGGAAGATGTGACTCAATTGACCACTTGCGAGTTTCATTCTATAAGGAAGTTGGAGTTATAGACATCGATATTTAGCAGAATAACCAGCTATAATACGGTTTTAGTAATGATACAAATACATAAAACCAAATTCAACATACTATTTATCCATCAGAAACCTACATAATTGCTGTATTTGTGTTTAATATCGACGTTTACAGGCCGAACTTCCTTATAGCCTGGAACTCGCAAATGGTCAATTACGATAGTCTATTCATGACTGTTTACTGTAAATTAGCCAAACATCTTGAATACAATAACACAGAAACTAATGGAGTGATCGAGTTAATATTTCTACCATGTAGGAAGATTCATCCAGGAAATGTTTGGAAATCTACAGCCCATTTGCTCTAGCCCTTTTTGTGTTACATAGTGAGATGACGGGCCCAAAACCTGAGGACATCGAATGGCCAGCATAACCACCCAGGCCACATCTTTACACCAGTTAACCACACCAGTAAGAAGTTTTCTTTCACCCACCTCCTTCCAAAGAAAACAGAGGACCGCCCCCTGGTCATTAAAGACCCTTTTACTAAGTCCTTCAGGGCCCTCCCCCTGGTGCTTAATATCAAAAAGGACATTTCTCTGAGCCTCCAGGACCCTCCCCCTGGATCCTCAGGACATCCCCCTGGTCCTCACTATCAAAAAGGACACTTCTCCATCACCTCCACCCAGATGTAGATTACTCAGAGAATATGTTTATGCAATCTACTCACCAGCACCCTGAATATGTCAGCAACAAATGGACCTGATAAGGCCTGACAACTCCATGCCCCCGAAGATACACCTACAATCCTCTAGGTGTATACCCTAGAATAATTAGAAGACCTGCAGGACAGTTGCTCCATTTTTAGCTTTAAGTGTTCTTTATTTTTCACAGCAGCCCTGGACCTTCCAGCCGCCCCATTAAGTATTATAATATTACCTTGGAACCAGGCCCATATGATAATACCTGAGTTTCAAGGCTAGGATGTATATGTACCTCACAACAACCATTTTTCCTCTTTCCTCAACACCCCTTTTCCCCCCCGAGTTCATTGACCCCTGAAGCGAGAAAATATTTGCATAGGACCTCAGGAAAACCTGAGGAAAGTATGCAAACCATCACCTACTGTCTATAGTCTGACCCCCTTCAGGATAAGGCTCTTTGGGAAAGTGATAGTTACGGTTTGCCCCAGCACACCACCCTCACCTACTGACTAGTCTGACCCCCTTCTGGATAAGGCTCTTTGGGACAGTGTTGCTACGGTGCCCCCCCCCCCCCCCCTTTCACCCCTGGCCCTCGAGAGTGCCCCATGGACGTTGCCCCACCCCCCCCCCCCCCCCCCCTTCCGGATTGCTGAAGGGACACCTGTCTGTTGCCTGGCGCCCTGGACCGAGGACCCCTGCTCGAGCTTTGGACGTAGGCCTGGACCTAGGACCCCTGCTCGAATTACTTAAGCAGGCCTGGACCTAGGACCCCTGTTCGAATTACGTAACCAGGCCTAAATCGAGGACCCCGGCTCGAGGAGGTAACCAGCTGTGCAAGATTGGCTACTACCCTCTACGCCGGCGAGACCAGCACTCTCGTCCCCCTGCCCTCCCAAATACTTAAGTGTTTCTGTGTCTTTCTCTGTTGGTTATTGTTGTGAGGCATTGATTATGTAAATATGTGAACCATGTTGTGCCCTGTTTTACTTGTGATCTGTGCCCAAGATCCCGTACTTGCGTAATAAGTTTCATCCTTCTGAACCTGTGTTATTCTGTGTTAATTTTGCCTTAATTCCATGACCCTTGTTCAAGACTTTATTTAATTCATAACTTACGCATACGTTACATATCAGTGCCATTAACATATATTCAGGCCCCCACGCTCGCAGATTTACTGACTACGTGTATGTTGATTTATTAATTGTGAGTTGAAGTCGCTATATATTCCGTGACCCATCCATTTATATAATCGCTTTTTACCTAGAACCTACGCCCAATTTTCCAACGAGTGCTCAGTGTAATTCCTAACTTCTCTATTCAGTAATCGCATATGAAATATATCTTATAGACGTGCTTTTATGTTCTTGTAAATCTTGATGTTGTGATATTTCGAATACCGTGTTTAGGAATTCTTTCCTCCGTGTTTCGTGTCATTTGCATCCACCATACACTAATTGTATCTATGTATTTTATTCACCTCGCCCTGTTAACCCGTTCAGGCCCGAGCCTGGTACTGCCTGTTTTAAGTGTCAATGAGTAGGACTTCGTCGCCTACGCCAATGTACTAATTGTGCCTGTACATTTTATTTACCTCGTCCTGTTAACTAGTTCAGAAGCGAATCTGATATTGCGTTAAATATCAATGAGCTAAACTTCGTCATTAGTGCGAATCTAATTATTAAGTACGATCTATCGATCGATATCTGTTAACCTATAAACGACGAGCAGGGGGTATTGAACTCGATGCCCATGGGCGAGCATATAGGCTCCATTCAGGCCTATAATCGTCATTTTACAATAAATATCGTTATTACTTATTCATATGAGCCTATTTTACCTTCACTATGAAGATAGTAACCTGTAACAACAATAAAACAAGTGAAAATATAATTTTTCTGGTCAAAATCGTGAATATACATGGACCAGCCCATTCATGAATTATGGAGCAAATTGAGGCAACCCCCTCCCTCCACGAGGCCTCAAGCCACACTGAGCCTACTCATACACACTCTCGGTTATGTAACACACCCGCTAGGCATGTAAGCACATCCTCCACACAGTTTGCTAATGTTAGCACAAAAATATACCAACGAATTAGGGAAAAACAGGGAAAATAGGTGATAATTGAAGGGGGAGGGGAGGAAGGAGGGGATGTGGATGAGTGATATGAGGTATAGGGAAAACAATTTTTTTTTAGTGCTACTGGGGCCGTTTAAATGTTTGTTTTAACCCAGTGAGACCCAGCGTCGCACGTGTTGCGTCGGCAGTGTTTGATCACCAACTCCCAGCGACGCATCATTACTGTTCACCTCTGTGGGGTGGAAGTGGAGTGGTTGCATTGAGGCAGTTGGACAAAATTCAAAATAAAGCTATTAGATTAATCAATAACCCTGCAATCACACAGGACCTTCCTACATTATCCATACGAAGAAACGTTGCATCCCTTGCATTATTCTACAGATATTTTCACAGCAATTGTTCCGAGGAACTTGCTTCAATTGTGCCGCCTCTCCACATCTTTCCCCGTAGAACTAGGGCAGCTGAGAGCGCCCATGAATTTACACTTTCTCCTCCACAATGCAGAACTTCTGCATATCAGAATTCATTTATCCCCAGAGCTACTACTCTTTGGAATTCACTTCCCTCGAATTGCTTTCCACAAACTTACAATCTACAAATGTTTAAATCCAGTTGTTACAAACATTTTATGAATGGAGGATGCCTTTTTAGGCACATGGACCTTTTTGTTTTATCTGTGTTTTTCCTTCCTCCGTTCATTGTCTCTTAAAAAAAAAAAAAAAAAAAAATTAGTAGGTACTTCCCAGTCGGGCGCATATACAGTACCTACACAGACCTTATAACCTTTATCAAAGCCACGCATCATAGTTCTATATTTCTGATAATAAAAACTATAGAAAAACCAACAGTGGCTTTGCTTCAAACCAGTTATCTTATTAATTTACCTATTCAACATGTTTTACAGTTAGAGCCTGGTCCACAGACATAACAAGGAACATATAAGGTAAGAAGCAAAAGTATAAAACAGTTTATCTCGGATACATATGTCTATGTTTATCCATGTCACTTTACATTTTCGGTGGATGACACAATATACCGATCCTGTTTGAAGACCATATTTAGGCGAGTCGAATGGTCACCATCTTCTGTCGCGGTTCCAATATATCCAACGTCGGTCTTTATACCATGTTCACATCCATAAACTGTGCAATATCCTGGCTTCCACATATTATGATGACAACAATGTATAGGGCAATGGAATGAATGTATTTCCTGGACATAAGAACACAACCAGCTCACATATGAAGTGACCATATTTAGCTGGGAGACCAGTAGGGTCGTACAAAATGTGAGGTCACACGGGATCGATCACGTGACTGTCGTGGTTCCAGTAATAGGCTCCTGCCCATACCTTACTAATGTCTTTATACTGTGCTCTCGCTTGTCTCGGAAGGTACTGAGAGACAAAGAAAGCTTTCAGACTGGCGCCAAGGTGGGAGATACACTCCTCTACCACCCCTCTCTCTCCCACCCATCCTCGCATGAAAATACTCGATAAATATCGGGAATAATAGAGAAAATACCTGATAATTGAGGAGGGGGGAAAGGGGGGGGGGGGAATCACACATATTATGTAGGAGTGGTAGCAAGTAATGGAGGGAAATTATCTCACCTGAACACAAATTGCTTTGTTTTGAGTGCCACTGGGGTGTTTTAAAAGTTTTTTTTTTAGTCCTTGGATCTTAAGAGTCTGGCCACATTCGCCTAGTAGAACCTCTTAAGAGTCTGGCCGCAGCCCAGAGGTTCAATAATGTAGAAATAGAAATAAGTTTGTAAACACTGGGAGTAAAACTGAACCAATTAATTCCCTGAATCGTAAAGGTGGGCTTACGATACACGATACACGATTGCAGTTAGTCCTTGGTCAGTTTTATCAACTAAAACTTCTAAATACGCTAATTTAATATTTTCTACATTATCAACCGTGAACTTTATATGTTTAAGCTGGCTGTTCATATAACTAAAAAATATCTGATTTGCACAGTCACTATCACAAATTAAAAACAAATCATAAACATATCTTCATGGCTCACAATCCAAGAGACAGTTATTAAGCCACATGGCTTCTTTAGTACATAAGAAGGCATTAATAAAAAGAGGTCCTAAGCAGGATCCAATACTTATGGCATCTACTTGATTAAGCCACGAACCATCAAACAAAAACAAGATTCTGATTTGTTTTCTTGTTTTAGCTTTGTTTTTAAATATACTAAATAGATCCTTTTACTTTTAGTTAATTTTAGACTTGTCTTAATTTTTTAAGGATCATGTTTGACTACCTGATGATGGCCTTCCTGTAGTGAGCCGAAAATTTGTTGAAGAAAAACGAAAATCGAGTAAGTAAATAAAGCTTGGCATTAAGTACAGTGTTGACTATATTCCTATGCCTACTATGGTGTATATATATATATATATATATATATATATATATATATATATATATATATATATATATATATATATATATATATATATATATATATATGCCGGTATATATATAAAGAAAGAGAGAGACAAATATTTCGTAGGTTCGGTTTTCCTGTTGAAGGTTTCATGTATGTATGTTATACACTCTAGGACATAAAGCGTGACTATATTTTCGATTCTATCTCGAATTGAATAGATTCTTCTATTGATGTATTATCTGATATTTGCATTGCATAGGTTCATTTCAGCTATTCGATGTTCCATATAGGGCCGCGATTAATGTCCTAGAGTGTACGCTCAATGTATATATTGTGGGCTTACATTTCCGAGCCTATCCTGAACTGAATTGAACCCTGTTATTAATTCTTCTTTACTAAGTATATGCATTACGAGGGATTATTCTAGACGTTAGAGGAGTACAAATATAGACATAATTTGAGTTTTAGAGTGTACCATAATAGTTGCCTTCATATCGCTACACACTGGCTTGAACTGGTATGAAACGTAAGGCAAATGATGAACCGTTCTACCTTGGCTCAAACGCTTCACAGGTCTTCATACACGTTTTCAAAGTAATTAGGCGGTGCCAAATGAGCTATTTTCTGTCATTTTATACGAGTAATTATATTCTAGCATCTTCACATTTTAAGTTTCATAAGAAACAAACTACCTAACACAATCTACCTTCGATCTAATGTCCCATTCCAATGCGAAAGAACCTCGCAATATTACGAGAAAACACTTGCTCATCGAAAATTGCCGGAAAAGGCGCTCGTGTGTTAGAAGATTTACCCCGTGAGGATCAATACGCATTTTGACAGTTTAGTCTGGCTATTGTTAGGTGATTTTATTCAGTTTTGGAAGGCCCTTTAGCAGTCAAAAAAGGCCAAAAACACTCTCAACTCCCACAGTATATTTCTAAACTGAATAGAATCATGTAATGCTAGCCAGAATAAACTGACCTCAAAGGGTTAAGTGGAATATAGGACTCTTTGTACTGATACAAATAAACCAAATACAATAAACCAAATGCAATTATCGATATGTAGGAGGAATTTACAAAATCCTGCTTAAGACGGTAAAGCACAACGATTTTCCCGTCAGTTTTTACGGGCGTTTCTAAATATAATTACCATAAGAATCGAACTAACTAACCTAATCTACCTTAAACCTAGTTTTTATTCCAATACAAAAAAGCCTCAAAATAGGACGAGAAAAAAAAAACTTGCTCATAAAAAATTGGCGAAGCATGTGATCGTTTGACACCACCTTAAACCTTCAATTCTCCGTGGCACGTATTATTTCCCGTTCCAGTAACCCGGGATGGAAAGTTAACCTCTGCACTAATAAGCTGCATAATGTGTACGGGTTCACGAAAAGCCAATAGAAATGGTTCAGTTGTCGTTTCCTGGATAATTATATTATACTTAGCAGTTTACTATTCCCCCAACCCCCCAACGCACTATTTCCCCATTACCTCATATCTCTCTCTCTCTCTCTCTCTCTCTTCATTACTTCCCCTTATCATTATAGTGTTATGTTTCACCACCTCCCTGATATACCTGATACACTTCTCCCCCCCTCCCCCCTTTCTCCTTCTCTTCCTTCCGTGCTCTTCTCATTTCTTCCCTCTCATTATCCATTATGTTTATTACCACTTCTTTCCCCTCACCTCTTCTCCTTCTCCTCCTTCCGTGTTCTTTTCGTTCCTTCCCTCTCTTCATCCATTATGTTTATCACCTCCTTCCTTCCACCATTCTCACCGCCCATGGTCAATATCTTGTCTGGTTCATTGTACACAGACCATAGTTCACCTTATTCGCATTTCCCTGATGTGAATCTTCATAAATGTATTACATTTTTAGTTATTTGGTTCATATTGTATATCAATGTTTAGTGCCATGCTTTATTTGGTTCATATTGTATATCAATGTTTAGTGCCATGCTTTATTTGGTTCATATTGTATATCAATGTTTAGTGCCATGCTTTATTTGGTTCATATTGTATATCAAGTTTAGTGCCATGCTTTATTTGGTTCATATTGTATATCAATGTTTAGTGCCATGCTTTATTTGGTTCATATTGTATATCAATGTTTAGTGCCATGCTTTATTTGGTTCATATTGTATATCAATGTTTAGTGCCATGCTTTATTTGGTTCATATTGTATATCAATGTTTAGTGCCATGCTTTATTTGGTTCATATTGTATATCAATGTTTAGTGCCATGCTTTATTTGGTTCATATTGTATATCAATGTTTAGTGCCATGCTTTATTGTTCATATTGTATATCAATGTTAGTGCCATGCTTTATTTGGTTCATATTGTATATCAATGTTTAGTGCCATGCTTTGGTCATATTGTATATCAATGTTTAGTGCCATGCTTTATTTGGTTCATATTGTATATCAATGTTTAGTGCCATGCTTTATTTGGTTCATATTGTATATCAATGTTTAGTGCCATGCTTTATTTGGTTCATATTGTATATCAATGTTTAGTGCCATGCTTTATTTGGTTCATATTGTATATCAATGTTTAGTGCCATGCTTTATTTGGTTCATATTGTATATCAATGTTTAGTGCCATGCTTTATTTGGTTCATATTGTATATCAATGTTTAGTGCCATGCTTTATTTGGTTCATATTGTATATCAATGTTTAGTGCCATGCTTTATTTGGTTCATATTGTATATCAATGTTTAGTGCCATGCTTTATTTGGTTCATATTGTATATCAATGTTTAGTGCCATGCTTTATTTGGTTCATATTGTATATCAATGTTTAGTGCCATGCTTTATTTGGTTCATATTGTATATCAATGTTTAGTGCCATGCTTTATTTGGTTCATATTGTATATCAATGTTTAGTGCCATGCTTTATTTGGTTCATATTGTATATCAATGTTTAGTGCCATGCTTTATTTGGTTCATATTGTATATCAATGTTTAGTGCCATGCTTTATTTGGTTCATATTGTATATCAATGTTTAGTGCCATGCTTTATTTGGTTCATATTGTATATCAATGTTTAGTGCCATGCTTTATTTGGTTCATATTGTATATCAATGTTTAGTGCCATGCTTTATTTGGTTCATATTGTATATCAATGTTTAGTGCCATGCTTTATTTGGTTCATATTGTATATCAATGTTTAGTGCCATGCTTTATTTGGTTCATATTGTATATCAATGTTTAGTGCCATGCTTTATTTGGTTCATATTGTATATCAATGTTTAGTGCCATGCTTTATTTGGTTCATATTGTATATCAATGTTTAGTGCCATGCTTTATTTGGTTCATATTGTATATCAATGTTTAGTGCCATGCTTTATTTGGTTCATATTGTATATCAATGTTTAGTGCCATACTTTATTTGGTTCATATTGTATATCAATGTTTAGTGCCATGCTTTATTGGTTTCATATTGTATATCAATGTTTAGTGCCATGCTTTATTTGGTTCATATTGTATATCAATGTTTAGTGCCATGCTTTATTTGGTTCATATTGTATATCAATGTTTAGTGCCATGCTTTATTTGGTTCATATTGTATATCAATGTTTAGTGCCATGCTTTATTTGCAAATTGTGAATACATGTAAACACAATGATAGAAGCATTTTGATATTAACACTCTCATTTAATCACCCAGAGGGAATCCATGTTGTTATACACAAAAGAACAAAGACAGAAATAACAAGTATCACGAAAACAATAATGCATTAACACAATGGTGTCCTCCGTTGATTTCGAAGTAATGTATGTATTTTGATATGATCAGGAATTGCTTGCTTGCATATAAGTAAAATGACACTATCGTTCATTAGAACATAAGAACATAAGAAAATGGGAGTCTGCAAAAAGCCAATCGGCCCACAAAAGGCAGATTCCTCTCACACCCAACCCCAATTACAAGGCCTAATTATAGTCCCAACTCACTAATACCATGAGGACCGACCTCACCAAAACGGTCAGAGATCAATACAAGATTACGGGGGTCTACAGCTGCGCCGATTGGCCCACACCCAGCAGATCCCCCTCACACCCAACCCATCTCGTCCATATGCCTATCTAATTTTATATTAAAGCTCCCTATCGTTCTTGATCCTACCATATCACTCGGTAGCCTATTCCACATGTCTACAAATCTGTTACCAAACCAATATTTGCCTATATCTTTTCTGAAACGAAATGTATCTAGCTTGAAACCATTTGTTCGAGTTCTTTCACTATCACTGAGCTTCAGTACATCTTTCATGTCCCCTTTATTTAATCCCACTAACCCACATGAACACTTCTATCATAACCCCTCTAACTCTGCGTCTTATTAACGAATGTAAGCCTAATTTCTTCAACCTTTCTTCATATGGTAGATTTATAATATTATGGATCCTTTTTGTAATTCTTCGTTGTACTCTCTCCAACGAATCTATGTCCATTCTGTAATAAAAACACCAAAATTGGACAGCATAATCCATAATTATGAGGTCTCACTAATGACAAGTAAAGCTTCAAGATAACATCGGCAGTTCTGTTACTCACACTCCTTGAGATGAAACCGATAATCCTGTTTGCCTTGTTACGAACGCTTATACACTGTATTTTCAAGGCTTCATATCATTGCTAACAAACACACCCAAATCTTTCTCACAGTCTGATTTTCCTAATTCCGTACTAGCTAGTTTATATCTTGCATTTGTATTCGTCTTCCCTATCTTTAATACCTTGCATTTGTCAATTTAAAAATTAATCTGACAATTTACTGACCATTCGTGTAAGGTATCTAGATCCCTTTGGAGGCTCTCTATGTCGCTATCTGAATCTATTGTTCTCCCTATTTTGGTATCGTCTGCGAATTTACTTATCCTACTAGTTATGTCTAAATCCAGGTAATTTATGTATATAACATACAGCAGATGGCCTAATACAGATCCTTGGGGGGACACCACTTTTGGCTGCACCCAATTTTGACTTAATAGCACTTATGCTGACTCTGTGTTTCCTAAAAATTAGCCATGACCTAATCCATCCCAACAACGATTCACCTATTCTATGCGCCTCAACCTTTCTCATCAATCTCTCAGCTTTACTGAAATCTAAATATATTATATCATAATTAAGACTTGTCATTATCTACCGCTTCATATACGTCTGAGATAAAGCTAAGCAAATTAGTAAGGCAAGAATGTCCCTGAGTGAATCCATGCTGAGAAGAATTGATTAAGTTACATTTTTTTAAGTGGCTTCTAATTTTCCTAGCAATTATTGACTCAAGCAACTTTCCTATGATTGATGTGAGACTAATGGGACGGTAATTGGATGCTATTGGTTTATCACCTTTTTTTAAGATCGGAACCACATTTGCAAGTTTCCAAGCTTCTAGAACTAAACCTGTTTCTAATGACTTGTTAAATAAAAATGATAATGTGTAACTTAACTCATCTCTGCATTCTTTTAATACTCTAGCATATACCTCATCAGAACCAGGCGATTTTTGAAGTTTCAGTCTGTCAATTTCCTTAAGCACATCATTTCTACTTATAATAACCGTACTTAACATATTTTCTATACTATCACTATATACCTTACGGACTTCTGGAAGCTGTGCCAAATTTTCATTAGTGAAAACGGAAAGAAACTGACCATATAATGTACTGCACATTTCTTAATAATTTTCTGTCATTTCTGCTATCAAAGTTTTATTACATCTCTAACTTTAGATTTATATAATTGGTAAAAAGTTTTAGGGTAATTTTTTGAGTCGTTGGCTATCCTTATTTCATAATTTCTTTTTGCTTTCCTAATTTCCTTTTTTACCTGTCTTGATAGAGTCTGATAGTAAATAAGTAGGTGATTTTCGCCTTTCTTAATTTTTCTATATATTCCTTTCTGTTTTCCTATAATATCTATTAGTTTATTATTCATCCATTTTGGATGGTTCTGTGTTGACCTAAATCTTCTTTTTCGGATATATTTATTTTTCGAATTGTGGAGTGAAGCAATAAACTGTTCCTATGTAACTGTCAAGTTTAACTCTGGCCCTCAGGTCACTTGCTCACACAAAATTTGGACACAGCAAAGAAACTACCACCACAGTATATAAACAATACATAGGATCAGTGATGGAATATGCAAGCCCAGCCTGGGCTTCTAACCTAGCTGAAACACATCATAAGACCTTACAGACTATTCAAAACAAAGCCCTAAAGATCATTACAGGCTGCACAGCTACTGCACCCACAGATCACCTACATCAAGAAACCAAAATCCTCAAAGTCAAAGACCATCTGGACATGAGAGGCACTCAATTGCTGGCAGCAGTCTCCACGAACTAGGACCACCCACTAAACTACATGGCAGCACACCCACAGACACCAAGAAATATCAAAACAACACCCAGCACACGGTATCACACACAATTACTATCCTCTCTCCCTCCCTGTCCACCCCGAACCAACTTCCAGAAGCACATCCATACTCATATCTCTCGCCGATTCATCCACTCACTCACAACCAACACGCAGCTGCAAGCACGACCTCCCGAAATCCATCCTTCCGAATCCTCCCTTCCTCGCGAGGACAGAGTCCACCTGGCCAGGCTGAGATGCGGACACCATCCAGCTCTCCTGAGCTATCAGAAGAGACTGGATGACTCCGTCGTCGACATCTGCCTGGGATGTAACACAGTACCCCATACCATTAAACACATCATAGAAGACTGCATTTCCCACAACCACTTACGCCAACACAATCTACACTCAATGAGAGCTCTGTGGGAAAGCCCGATCGTGGCCATGGCCATCCTCAGGGACTCGGGGCTGTTCGGCCAGGCAGCTTAGGGGACAACAACAACAACAACAACAACTCTGGCTTATCCTGACTTAATTGTTTTACAATAGGGTCCACCCTAAGGTCTTCTTAGCCCACCATAATCTGTAATCTGGGATAAGTGTCATATTATCTTTACCATTTCATGTCCATTGTATATTAACCCACTTAACCCCAGCTAGTTTAGATTAAATGTACACTGAGAGACCAGCAGATTTTTTTTTTTTTTTTTACTTTTTTTTAAATAGCTCAAATAGGTGAGAAATTAAGAATAACACACAAAAAAACATTCACCTCAGTCATTTTGGGGTCTTATCGAGTGGGGGGGGGGCACCCTCAGCCATCAGCTGATGCCGGGCGGCCTTCAAGCTTCCCGCCTGGCAGGACACAGCTGAGCACGGCAGCGCTCGATGGAGTGGCAAGCCTCGCGCGCGTCCTGGTTACCATGACGACTGGCGGGCTGGCGGCCATCTTGTTCATGGACTCACACACGTACACAATGCCAGCTGACTGACACCCGACTTCTCTTTCACTCACTCTCACTTTTATTATGCCTCCCTCACGTACTCTGTTTATTGATTTTTTACTTTACCGTATATTTTATAATTAGAATATGAGTGTTACACATTGTTTTAGGCACTTTTGACTTAGAAATATGGTTTTGACATATTCTTAGTGGGGAGACAGGGGAGGCCGTGGTGAAGGTAGGGGGAGTGGGGGAGGACCAGTGTACACATAAACTTGCTGTGTACATAGCAACATGACACACTATCTCGTCTCTTCTTACCCCTACCATGACCTGGCGGAATTTTGAGGAATGCCGTGGGGTCTGGGTCCTCCTCCTCCTCCTCTTCCCCACTTGGTGGGGAGTCAACTATGTTATGGGAAGCGTTAGGGGAGCGATAAACATAGAGAGGCGACGAGGTGCATCCAAGACTCACGATGTAAACAAGGCAACTGGGCCGGGCGGGAGGTGGGAGGCCGCCCAGTCCTTCCACTCCCGCGCTCTCTCTCCCCACTCCCCACCGCGGCGGAACTTGGGTATTGCTAATTGATAAGTATTGCCACTGTTGGGCCAACATCATAAGGTATATCCCATATGGATTTGAACCCTCTAGCTACCATAGGATAAGAATAAATAAGCACAAAAGTGGCAGTGGGATAAGTTGGTAAACTGGCTTTCCCCATTTGCCCTTACTCACCTGCGCGGATTGGCTAGAAGGTTGCCGCGTACCGCCACTGTTCGGCAACATCATAAGGTAGTTTCCCATACCATCTTCAAGCCTCTAGCTACCATAGGACAAGAGTAAATAATTTCGAAGTTGCGTATGTGGCGCTGGGGTTTAGCGTTACATACATTGCCGACGTATACGCTGTGGCGCTGGGATCCAGTGGGTTAAAATAAATAGATTTGTGATCGTTATTTCGTAGTTGGTCTCGTATATCTACATTATTTATCATATGTTCATTATTACTGAGAACTAAATCGAGGATATTATTACCTCTAGTCGGCGAGTCTATGAATTTAAATAAAAAAACTATCTTATACTGCCTCTATAAACTCTTCAGAATTTGAGTCACCAATTTGATGCTGCAAATCAATATTTGGAAAATTAAAATCCCCCAAAATGCACACATTGCTAAACCTTGATGGTATTTTCACTTCATGCCATAAAGATTTACCTTCATTTCTACTCATATTTGGTGGTCTATAAATGACTACAATAACTATGGTCTCGCTACCTTCGCTAACCTCTACCCAAACACTCTCGTTATTATTATTTAGTTAAATACGTGCTTTAGTACATAATTTTAATGAACTCCTGACAAACACTGCTATTCCGCCGCCACTCCTACTTGTTCGGTCATATTTAAATAAACTATATCCTGGTATATAAAAATCTGCTGACAAAATGCTTGTATTCTGTATTAATCCATGTTTCAGTAAGCGCTATTTTGTCTATATTTTCATTGCTAACAAGTGCTCTAAGTTCGTCCATTTTATTACATAAACTCCTACAATTTGTGTAATATAAACTCAATGTATTTATTTTATTGGTGTCTGGTGGACCTTTTTTCTTCTATTAGCATATATTTGACTGTTATTATCTTGTACTATGGTAGATATTGTACCACTATTTATATGACTAACTTCTATTACTGCATTATAACCTATTGTTCTACTGTTATTAATAACACCTAATTTCCTTTCCTGACTATTCGTTCTATCACCTAATTTCTTTTGTTTGCTTTTGATTCGATACTGCCAATTTAAAACCCCACCTCAACTGCTTAATCAACTAACCTTCCTAGCATGCATACCCCTTTCCTACTTAAGTGCACTCCGTCCCTTGCGTACAAGCTATCGTTACCGTAGTAGAGGCTCCAGTTGTCTATGAATGGTAATGACAACTCTTTGCACAGCTTTGCCAGCCAGCAATTGAAACCAATTGCTCTGGACAACCATTTACGACTGACACCTCGTCTTAGCAAGATAGAACAAGCAATGGGAATCCCACCCTTCATCCTAATCTTATCTAAGGCTACCCTATACAACTTACGCAGTTCAATACTGGTAAACTTACCCACGTCATTGCTACCTGCATTAAGTACGACTATGGGTTTATCTCCAAACTCTTCAATGACGTCCTCCAATCTCTCACAAACTCTACCTATACCTGCCCGGGGGAAACACTCGAGCTTCCTAACTTTGGTGGAGAGATTGTCACCTAAATACTTAACCATAGAGTCTCCAACAACATTGCTAAGCTTACACTTACCTTTATTTGTAGTCTCCTTACCTCCTTTTCTCGTGTTTTCCTCGCCCCTGGAAACACTTCCAGCCTCGTTATCCTTGACTTGTTCGCCATCACACTCATCAGGTAAGGTGATGAACTTGTTACTGGTCTTGAGTGGCTGCCTTTTCAGCTTGCAGGCCGTTGCACTTGTAGCAACCACTTTCCAGGGAGCTTCACGATCCCTAGGAACACTAGCCTCACTCTTCTTCTCCGCCATGGATAGTTTCAAGGCCAAATTTTCATCCTTTAGACATTGAACCTCTCGCTCCACATTCTCCAGCCTTTCCTGCAAAGCAAGACAAAGCTGGAGAATATGGGAGGAGGTAGCAATCTCATCAACACAAGCCATATTTCACTAAGAATGTTCACTAGCACCTCACTATGGGGTAAAAAGGTAAGTCACTAGCGGTCACTAAGGACGTCCTCACTGGTCAAAGGTCAGGCCACAAATTTGTGTTCACCAATTGCCACCCAACAGAAAACTCCCACTAACATTACCGCCCAACTCACCTGAGACAAATAAGACTAATTCCTATGTCACATTTGTCCACAGAACCCAAATGGGTGTTGAACAGAAAGGGGTATTGAGTTTAGTCAGGGGAACTTTACTGGCGGATGTATCATAGTCAAAGTATCCAAGTAAAACAATAGCTAAAATCGAGTCTACTGTCTGCCAATTCTCGCTTTCATTATAACTGTATTTGTATCTTAGAGCTCTTAACCCTTTAAAATGCATTTTAATATCAAATAATACAAGAAAAATCAGTGAAAGAAAAATATACATGTAGCTGGTAAACTTGCGCTTGTGACACCGGCCTTAGTTCCCCTCTGTAGGAGAAAGTCAGAGTAATTAGAAAACTCAGACTGCGAGAAAGATTTGGTTGTGTGTGTTAGCAACGATTTGAAGCCTAGAAAACAGTGTATAAGCGTTCGTAACACGGCAAACAGGATTCTCGGGTTCATCTCAAGGAGTGTGAGTAACAGAACTGCCGATGTTATCTTAAAACTTTACTTATCATTAGTGAGACCTCATATGGATTATGCTGTCCAATTTTGGTGTCCTTATTACAGAATGGACATATATTCGTTGGAGAAAGTACAACGAAGAATGACACAAAGGATTCATAATTTTAGAAATCTACCATATGAAGAAAGGTTGAACAAACTAGGCTTACATTCGTTAGAAAGACGCAGAGTTAGAGGGGATATGATAGAAGTGTTCAAGTTGGTTAGTGGGATTAATAAAGGAGACATGAAAAATGTACTGAAGCTCAGTGATAGCGAAAGAACTCGAACAAATGATTTCAAATTAGATTAATTTCGTTTCAGAAAAGATAAAGGCAAATATTGGTTTGGTAACAGATTTGTAGACATGTGGAATAGGCTACCGAGTGATATGGTAGGATCAAGAACGATAGGGAGCTTTAATATAAAATTAGATAGGCATATGGACGAGATGGGTTGGGTATGAGGGGGGATCTCCCGGGTGTGGGCCAATCGGCGCTCTGCAGACCCCCGTAATCTTGAGTTGATCTGACCGTTTTGGTGAGGTCAATCCTCAAGGTATTAGTGAGTTGTGTCTATAATTAGGCCTTGTAATTGGGGTTGGGTGTGACAGGGATTTGCCTTGCGTGGGCCGATCGGCTTTCTACAGACTCCCATTTTCTTATGTTCTTATGTTGATAGTGTTGTCTTGGTCCAGATATAGTAAAGTTATCAGACAGTTGTATATAACAATGACGGTTGCTGCACCTCACAACAACAATCAACACACATAAATAAATGTGATGCAAAATGTATGTCATGGATAAACGTTATTCAGAAAAAGAACCGCATGCAAATTAATAAAAGACAAAATGAATAAACAACTGAAAACAGGAAGAGCCGGCCATAGTACCTTAATATAAAAGACGTTCATTGAATTATCATAGAACACACCAATCACAATTATTACATAGTCTAGAAAAGAAATAAACAAACATTACAACTATATATAGTTTAGGGGAGGTGTGGCAGAGTGGTCTTGCCATGGACTGGTAATCCAATGGACCCGGGTTCGAATCCCAATATGTCAATGGGAAGATATTATTGGGATGGAATTTGTGCTGTACCTAGTTTCAGTGCATTACCACAGCATACCGAAATGCCAAAACAAAATACCCTCATTGTTCCCTGATTAAATAGCACTGTATGAATATTCCCATATTCAAAATATGCTACAGGGGGGCAATGCCTAGTGAGTTAATTGCTCAATAGGTGGCGATCTGAGAGTGAAGGTCCGAGCCTGGGGAGTGAGGCTGTGAGGCGCAGGGGCGAAGCAGCTTCAGAGATGGAGTTGGGTTCGAGCCGTGAATGGGTGCTTCGCATGTCTCGCTCCCTAGACGGGAACAAGACCTCACGGGCCTCACCGTGTTCAGCGGTAGAGTGTAAAGGCTATCAGCCTATGCCCGAGAGGAAGTAGTTGGAATATAGAAGAAAAAAAAAAATATATATATATATATATATATATATATATATATACAGTATATTTAAGCTATATACATATTAAAATATTACACAGCTAAACATACAGTACTCTGACAACATATTTAGGGGACAGGATTTTGAACAAACGGGTAAATATCTTAAACTATAGAAAATGTAATTTGGTTACTGGTACTAATTAACATGAGATTTATTATGGGACAACTACATTGGCAAACAAAAAACAAGTAGTGAAAGCGATGTATGGATAGAAACTAATTAAAGAAGAAAAATAAATAATAAATGGTCAAGGTATGAGTTATGATACGGCTGAGGTCACGATTTCTGGCCTATCTATAATGAACAAGGTATAGCTGAAATCATATTTTAATACCGAGTACAAGTGCCTGATTCAACTATAAAGCAAGAGACGTTTTTTCTGGCTACCATTAATCAATTTTATTTAGCTTTTATTCAGGTCTTAATTCAAAGAAATGGCACGAAAGATCATATACAAATACAAACTAATGAGGCAAACGTATTCAAATTTCAAAACTAAAGGAAATAAGCATGAGGGAGAAGAGGGTCCAGAAAAAAACCTCCCCTTCAGACATACTAAGGAACGAAAACACTGCCAATAGGCTACTCTTCCTTAATCCGGGAACGGCGAGAACACTCTTAAGAGGTTTTGGTGGGCAAAGGCGAGAACACTCTTAAGGGGACCGACCGGTTAGTTTAGGCTTAAAAAACTCGAAATCCTGAAAATACCAATAGGTGTTTACTCAACAAGAGTCAACATCCCTTCATACGCCAGTGATATGTTATTAGTGAAAACCCATTGGAAATAGTTATTTTTTTATGTTTTCCAAACTTTTCCTGTAATTCTAAAAACATTATATAGCGAACTTTGAAATTAACATGCTCAGTAACTACGTGGGCGGGTGCCCGACCCCGAAAGGGGTTGAAATAGGGGAGCTATCCCCCCGCCAAAGGCGGCTTTCTAGGGCCTTTCCTAGCTGATGCTGAGAGGATTGGGTTCTAGTCATGTGGTGATGGGCTGGTCTATCAGAGTGAGAACTGAGCGATCTCTGCCATACCCATAGCTTACTCTGACTGTTCCTTTAACTTATATATTTTCTAGATCTCAAGTGACGGCGTCTTTCCCGTGGATTGACCTCCCAATCTACCAAGATTGGAAGCCAAAGCGTCACATTTTTCCCTTGCCCCTCAACTTTCTCTTCATAATTGCTGAGGGGCACAGGGCCCTGGGTGGGGCTTTGGTTTCCCGGGCGTTTCCGCACCCTCCTCAGCTCCCCGCCATGGAGTGGCTTCGGTCACCCAGGCTTTATTGTGGTCGGCAGGGAGGGTTCTGTGGGGGCGCTCGGTTATGGCCTTTGAATTGCTCGGGGCCTTGGGGCTGTTCGGCCAGGCAGCTTCGGGAACAACAACAACAACAACAACTACTGGTCGTACGAGGAGCATACCTATATAAATCGAAAGAGCGTAAGCTACTCTACAACCTCCCATACGCTTTATCTTCTACTTTGCCATGTTCCTGCGTAAAATATTGTAAATCTAAAAAACAAAAGTAAAAATATTCACCTAATTACCTTAGACTTTCACCTGTTTTTCTCGGAACCTATATTGCCGCACTATCGGATGTTATTCTACAGTTATTATTGGACCTATAGGAATGGTGTATATACCATTGGAAAGGTAATTAAAAACACTAAAAGGTCTATAAAGCCAATTTACTCTAGTAATTTAATTTTGTTCACAATATGTCGTCAAAGATGTAATTTTCTATAAATATATTCGCCTGAATCCGTAATCACCTAAATCGAACAAATACACAAAATATATAAAAAAAATATATAGAAACTACAGATACACCTTTTGTGAGTTGTTTGATCACATAAAACATGTGCTATGGGGATTTCTGTAGGAGTTTATCATTTTCTGCAGTGCTATGATTTTCAATTTTGTTTTACCTAAATTGCAAGAAAAAAGCAAAAACATTGTTTTGTTTTATCTAGTTTTATGGTCATATACACCTGTGCCAAATTTCATTTAAATTGAAAGTAAGACTTGGAAGTTTGTAATTAACCGGTCGGCCCCCTTAAGAGGTAGGGCCTAAAAAGACACTTTTAAAAGGCCCCAGTAGCACTTAAAACAAGTGAAATGGTGTTTAAGTTAGATAATTCCCCTCCATACCTCCTCCACATATGTCAAAGTCCTCTCCTTCCCTCCCCCCCTCAATTATCACCTATTTTCTCTCTTATTCCCTTATTCATTGGTATATTTTCATGTCAACATCTCCAAGCCGGTTCTATGGTGTGGTCATGTGACTAGCGAGTGTGTTGCGTAAGGGAGAATGTGGGTGAGTGAGTCAGACAGGCTTCAGGCCTCGCGAGGGGAGGGTTTGCCTCGCTCTGCTCCACATTTCATGAATGGACCGGTCGGCAATCATTTACGATTTTGACCATCCAAACACTATTCCCACTTGTTGTATTGTTGTTACATGTTACTATCTTCATATTAAATATAAAATAGGCACATATGAATAAGTAATAACGATATTTATCGTAAAATTACGATTATAGGTGGGAATGGGGCCTAATATCATCGCCTGGCAGTAGGGTGTCTATTACACACAGCTCGCCTTTAAGGGGTTAAAAGTCCACATCCAAATCGTGTTCCATGTACCAAATATGTAGTGCGAGGGTGTAAAAGGGTCAGGTCTATAATAATATTTGTGTTTATTTTATATATATTTTTGTATTTCTCACTGGGGTTTTTGGTCTATATACTGAGACACAGTAGGTAATGGGATGGAGGTATGTCACACGCAGGGAAAAACAAACGAGAGAAGGAAGAGAGTGGAACCATAAAACATAATATATATATATATATATATATATTTCTCTCTATATATATATATATATATATATATACAGTATATATATATATATATATATATATATATATACTGTATATTGTCACTTCCAACTGAACTTTTAGGTATCTCAGTTGCAAGTGTTGTTTTAGTTTGCATGTAGCCTATGTGTGGGGGGAGAGACCAACTGCCGTTTTCCTTATGTTTTTCTTCCCTTTGTTCCCATGTGAAAGCGTATTGTCAGTGTGGCGCCCTACAGTAACATTGTCAGTGTGGCGCCCTACAGTAACATTGTCAGTGTGGCGCCCTACAGTAACATTGTCAGTGTGGCACCCTACAGTAACATTGTCAGTGTGGCGCCCTACAGTAACATTGTCAGTGTGGCGCCCTACAGTAACATTGTCAGTGTGGCGCCCTACAGTAACATTGTCAGTGTGGCGCCCTACAGTAACATTGTCAGTGTGGCGCCCTACAGTAACATTGTCAGTGTGGCGCCCTACAGTAACATTGTCAGTGTGGCGCCCTACAGTAACATTGTCAGTGTGGCGCCCTACAGTAACATTGTCAGTGTGGCGCCCTACAGTAACATTGTCAGTGTGGCGCCCTACAGTAACATTGTCAGTGTGGCGCCCTACAGTAACATTGTCAGTGTGGCACCCTACAGTAACATTGTCAGTGTGGCACCCTACAGTAACATTGTCAATGTGGCGCCCTACAGTAACATTGTCAGTGTGCCCTACAGTAACATTGTCAGTGTGGCCTGCAGTAACATTGTCAGTGTGGCGCCCTACAGTAATATTGTCAGTGTGGCACCCTACAGTAACATTGTCAGTGTGGCGCCCTACAGTAACATTGTCAGTGTGGCGCCCTACAGTAACATTGTCAGTGTGGCGCCCTACAGTAACATTGTCAGTGTGGCGCCCTACAGTAACATTGTCAGTGTGGCGCCCTACAGTAACATTGTCAGTGTGGTGCCCTACAGTAACATTGTCAGTGTGGCGCCCTACAGTAACATTGTCAGTGTGGCGCCCTACAGTAACATTGTCAGTGTGGCGCCCTACATTAACATTGTCAGTGTGGCGCCCTACAGTAACTTTGTCAGTGTGGCGCCCTACAGTAACATTGTCAGTATGGCGCCCTACAGTAACATTGTCAGTGTGGCACCCTACAGTAACATTGTCAGTGTGGCGCCCTACTGTAACATTGTCAGTGTGGCGCCCTACAGTAACATTGTCAGTGTGGCGCCCTACAGTAACATTGTCAGTGTGGCGCCCTACAGTAACATTGTCAGTGTGGCGCCCTACAGTAACATTGTCAGTGTGGCGCCCTACAGTAACATTGTCAGTGTGGCGCCCTACAGTAACATTGTCAGTGTGGCGCCCTACAGTAACATTGTCAGTGTGGCGCCCTACAGTATCATTGTCAGTGTGGCGCCCTACAGTAACATTGTCAGTGTGGCGCCCTACAGTAACATTGTCAGTGTGGCGCCCTACAGTAACATTGTCAGTGTGGCGCCCTACAGTAACATTGTCAGTGTGGCGCCCTACAGTAACATTGTCAGTGTGGCGCCCTACAGTAACATTGTCAGTGTGGCGCCCTACAGTAACATTGTCAGTGTGGCGCCCTACAGTAACATTGTCAGTGTGGCGCCCTAGAGTAACATTGTCAGTATGGCGCCCTAGAGTAACATTGTCAGTGTGGCGCCCTACAGTAACATTGTCAGTGTGGCGCCCTACAGTAACATTGTCAGTGTGGCGCCCTACAGTAACATTGTCAGTGTGGCGCCCTACAGTAACATTGTCAGTGTGGCGCCCTACAGTAATATTGTCAGTGTGGCACCCTACAGTAACATTGTCAGTGTGGCGCCCTACAGTAACATTGTCAGTGTGGCGCCCTACAGTAACATTGTCAGTGTGGCGCCCTACAGTAACATTGTCAGTGTGGCGCCCTACAGTAACATTGTCAGTGTGGTGCCCTACAGTAACATTGTCAGTGTGGTGCCCTACAGTAACATTGTCAGTGTGGCGCCCTACAGTAACATTGTCAGTGTGGCGCCCTACAGTAACATTGTCAGTGTGGCGCCCTACAGTAATATTGTCAGTGTGGCACCCTACAGTAACATTGTCAGTGTGGCGCCCTACAGTAACATTGTCAGTGTGGCGCCCTACAGTAACATTGTCAGTGTGGCGCCCTACAGTAACATTGTCAGTGTGGCGCCCTACAGTAACATTGTCAGTGTGGTGCCCTACAGTAACATTGTCTGTGTGGCGCCCTACAGTAACATTGTCAGTGTGGCGCCCTACAGTAACATTGTCAGTGTGGCGCCCTAGAGTAACATTGTCAGTGTGGCGCCCTAGAGTAACATTGTCAGTGTGGCGCCCTAGAGTAACATTGTCAGTGTGGCGCCCTAGAGTAACATTGTCAGTGTGGCGCCCTACAGTAACATTGTCAGTGTGGCGCCCTACAGTAACATTGTCAGTGTTGCGCCCTACAGTAACATTGTCAGTGTGGCGCCCTACAGTAACATTGTCAGTGTGGCGCCCTACAGTAACATTGTCAGTGTGGCGCCCTACAGTAACATTGTCAGTGTGGGCCCTACAGTAACATTGTCAGTGTGGCGCCCTACAGTAACATTGTCAGTGTGGCGCTATACAGTAACATTGTCAGTGTGGCGCCCTACAGTAACATTGTCAGTGTGGCGCCCTACAGTAACATTGTCAGTGTGGCGCCCTACAGTAACATTGTCAGTGTGGCGCCCTACAGTAACATTGTCAGTGTGGCGCCCTACAGTAACATTGTCAGTGTGGCGCCCTACAGTAACATTGTCAGTGTGGCGCCCTACAGTAACATTGTCAGTGTGGCGCCCTACAGTAACATTGTCAGTGTGGCGCCCTACAGTAACATTGTCAGTGTGGCGCCCTACAGTAACATTGTCAGTGTGGCGCCCTACAGTAACATTGTCAGTGTGGCGCCCTACAGTAACATTGTCAGTGTGGCGCCTACAGTAACATTGTCAGTGTGGCGCCCTACAGTAACATTGTCAGTGTGGCGCCCTACAGTAACATTGTCAGTGTGGCGCCCTACAGCAACATTGTCAGTGTGGCGCCCTAAAGCAACATTGTCAGTGTGGCGCCCTACAGTAACATTGTCAGTGTGGCGCCCTACAGTAACATTGTCAGTGTGGCGCCCTACAGCAACATTGTCAGTGTGGCGCCCTACAGTAACATTGTCAGTGTGGCGCCCTACAGCAACATTGTCAGTGTGGCGCCCTACAGTAACATTGTCAGTGTGGCGCCCTACAGTAACATTGTCAGTGTGGCGCCCTACAGTAATATTGTCAGTGTGGCGCCCTACAGTAACATTGTCAGTGTGGCGCCCTACAGTAACATTGTCAGTGTGGCGCCCTACAGTAACATTGTCAGTGTGGCGCCCTACAGTAACATTGTCAGTGTGGCGCCCTACAGTAACATTGTCAGTGTGGCGCCCTACAGTAACATTGTCAGTGTGGCGCCCTACAGTAACATTGTCAGTGTGGCGCCCTACAGTAACATTGTCAGTGTGGCGCCCTACAGTAACATTGTCAGTGTGGCGCCCGACAGTAACATTGTCAGTGTGGCGCCCTACAGTAACATTGTCAGTGTGGCGCCCTACAGTAACATTGTCAGTGTGGCGCCCTACAGTAACATTGTCAGTGTGGCGCCCTACAGTAACATTGTCAGTGTGGCGCCCTACAGTAACATTGTCAGTGTGGCGCCCTACAGTAACATTGTCAGTGTGGCGCCCTACAGTAACATTGTCAGTTTGGCGCCCTACAGTAACATTGTCAGTGTGGCGCCCTACAGTAACATTGTCAGTGTGGCGCCCTACAGTAACATTGTCAGTGTGGCGCCCTACAGTAACATTGTCAGTGTGGCGCCCTACAGTAACATTGTCAGTGTGGCGCCCTACAGTAACATTGTCAGTGTGGCGCCCTACAGTAACATTGTCAGTGTGGCGCCCTACAGTAACATTGTCAGTGTGGCGCCCTACAGTAACATTGTCAGTGTGGCGCCCTACAGTAACATTGTCAGTGTGGGGCCCTACAGTAACATTGTCAGTGTGGCGCCCTACAGTAACATTGTCAGTGTGGCGCCCTACAGTAACATTGTCAGTGTGGCGGCCTACAGTAACATTGTCAGTGTGGCGCCCTACAGTAACATTGTCAGTGTGGCGCCTTACAGTAACATTGTCAGTGTGGCGCCTACAGTAACATTGTCAGTGTGGCGCCCTACAGTAACATTGTCAGTGTGGCGCCCTACAGTAACATTGTCAGTGTGGCGCCCTACAGTAACATTGTCAGTGTGGCGCCCTACAGTAACATTGTCAGTGTGGCGCCCTACAGTAACATTGTCAGTGTGGCGCCCTACAGTAACATTGTCAGTGTGGCGCCCTACAGTAACATTGTCAGTGTGGCGCCCTACAGTAACATTGTCAGTGTGGCGCCCTACAGTAACATTGTCAGTGTGGCGCCCTACAGTAACATTGTCAGTGTGGCGCCCTACAGTAACATTGTCAGTGTGGCGCCCTACAGTAACATTGTCAGTGTGGCGCCCTACAGTAACATTGTCAGTGTGGCGCCTACAGTAACATTGTCAGTGTGGCGCCCTACAGTAACATTGTCAGTGTGGCGCCCTACAGTAACATTGTCAGTGTGGCGCCCTACAGTAACATTGTCAGTGTGGCGCCCTACAGCAACATTGTCAGTGTGGCGCCCTACAGCAACATTGTCAGTGTGGCGCCCTACAGTAACATTGTCAGTGTGGCGCCCTACAGTAACATTGTCAGTGTGGCGCCCTACAGCAACATTGTCAGTGTGGCGCCCTACAGTAACATTGTCAGTGTGGCGCCCTACAGCAACATTGTCAGTGTGGCGCCCTACAGTAACATTGTCAGTGTGGCGCCCTACAGCAACATTGTCAGTGTGGCGCCCTAAAGCAACATTGTCAGTGTGGCGCCCTACAGTAACATTGTCAGTGTGGCGCCCTACAGTAACATTGTCAGTGTGGCGCCCTACAGCAACATTGTCAGTGTGGCGCCCTACAGTAACATTGTCAGTGTGGCGCCCTACAGCAACATTGTCAGTGTGGCGCCCTACAGTAACATAAGAACATAAGAACATAAGAAAATGGGAGTCTGCAGAAAGCCGATTGGCCTAAGCAAGGCAGATCCCTGTCCCACACAACCCCAATTACAAAGCCCAATTATAGGCTCAACACTCTAATACCCTGAGGATCATCTTACCAAAACGGTTAGAGATTAACGCAGGATTACGGGGGTCTGCAGAGCGCTGATTGGCCCAACCCTGCTGATCCCCCTTCACACCCAACCCTTCTCGTCCATATGCTTATCCAATTTTATCTTAAAGCTCCCTATCGTTTTTAATCCCACTATAGCACTTGGTAGTCCATTCCACCCATCTACAACTCTGTTACCAAACCAATATTTGCCTATATCTTTTCTGAAACGAAATTTATCTAATTTGAAACCATTGGTACGAGTTCTTTCGCTATCACTGAGCTTTAGTACATTTGTCATGTCCCCTTTGTTAATCCCACTAACCCACTTGAACACCTCTATCATATCCCCTCTAACTCTGCGTCTCTCTAACGAATGTAAGCCTAATTTCTTCAACCTTTCTTTATACGGAAGATTTCTAATATTATGTATCATTTTTGTCATTCTACGTTGTACTCTCTCCAATGAATCTATGTCCATTCTGTAATAAGGACACCAAAATTGAACAGCATAATCCATATGGGGTCTCACTAATGACAAGTAAAGTTTTAAGATAACATCAGCAGTTCTGTTACTCACACTCCTTGAGATGAACCCGAGAATCCTGTTTGCCTTGTTTCGAACGCTTATACACTGTTGTCTAGGCTTCAATCATTGCTAACAAACACACCTAGATCTTTCTCACAATTCGAGTTTTCTAATTCCACATTAGCTAGTTTATATTTAACATTTGTATGCATCTTCCCTATCTTTAATACCTTGCATTTGTCAATGTTAAACTTCATCTGCCAATTTACTGACCATTCGTGTAAGGTATCTAGATCCCTTTGGAGGCACTCTATATCTCTATCTGAATCAATTGTTCTCCCCATCTTGGTATCGTCTGCAAATTTACTTATCCTACTAGTTATACCTAAATCAAGGTCATTTATGTATATAACAAACAACAGAGGACCTAATACAGATCCCTGGGGGACACCACTTTTGACTGCTCCCCATTCTGACTTCGTACCATTTATGCTGACTCTCTGCTTCCTACCAATTAGCCATGACCTAATCCATCCCAACAACGCCCCACCTATTCCATGCGCCTCAACCTTTCTCATCAATCTCTCGTGGGGGACTCTGTCGAAAGCTTTACTGAAATCTAAATATATTATATCATATGACTTGTCATTATCTACTGCTTCATATACCTCTGAGAAAAAACTAAGCAAATTAGTAAGGCAAGAACGTCCCTGAGTGAATCCATGCTGAGAAGAATTTATTAAATTAAATGTATCTAAGTGGTTTCTAATTTTACTAGCAATAATTGACTCTAGTAGCTTTCCTATGATTGATGTAAGACTAATGGGACGGTAATTGGATGCTATTGATTTGTCACCTTTTTTGAAGATCGGAACTACGTTTGCAAGCTTCCAAGCTTCTGGAACTATACCTGTCTCCAATGACTTGTTAAATAAAAATGTTAATGGGTAACTTAACTCATCCCTACATTCTTTTAATACTCTAGCATATACCTCATCAGGACCAGGCGATTTATGAGGTTTCAGTCTGTCAATTTCCTTAAGCACATCATTTCTACTTATAGTAACCGTACTTAACCTATTTTCTATACTATCGCTATATACCTTACGGACTTCTGGAAACTGTGCCAAATTTTCATTAGTGAAAACGGAAAGAAATTGACCATTTAATGTACTGCACATTTCTAAATCATTTTCTGTCATTTCTCCTATCGAAGTTTTAAGGGGACCAATTACATCTCTAACCTTGGATTTATATAGTTGGTAAAAAGCTTTAGGATTATTTTTTGAGTCATTGGCAACCTTAATTTCATAATTTCTTTTTTCTTTCCTAATATCCTTTTTTACCTGTCTTGATAGATTCTGATAGTAAGCAAGTAGGTGAATTTCGCCTTTTCTAATTTTTCTATATATTCCTCTCTTTTGTCCTAGAAGATCTAATAGTCTATTATTCATCCATTTGGGTTGGTTCTGTGTTGATCTAAATTTTCTTTTGGGGATGTATTTATTTTGTGCATTGAATACTGACTTGATAAAATTATCGTATGTATCTACCAAGGTTGACGTCTCTTCCTGACTTAAGATGACAGGTGCCTGAGAAGGGGTACACTCATTTGGACACCTGGATCGACTTAATTTTTTGACCATAGGGTCCGCTAATAGGGCTCTTCTTAACCCACCATAATTGGCTTTTCTAAAGTCAGGTATTAATGTTGTATTCTCTCTGGTATTACCTTTCCATTGTATATTAAAATACACAGAATTGTGGTCACTATTTCCTAGGTGGTCCCCTATCTCTACATTATTTACCATATGTTCATTGTTACTGAAAACTAAATCGAGAATATTATTACCTCTAGTCGGCGTATCTATGAATTGAAATAAAAAACTATCTTGTACTACCTCTATAAACTCCTCAGAATCAGAGTCTCCTATTTGATGCTGCCAATCTATATTCGGAAAATTAAAATCCCCATAATGCACACATTGCTAAACCTTGATGCCATTTTAATTTCCTCCCATAATGACGTTCCGTCATTTCTACTCATATTGGCGGTCTATACATAACTCCAATAACTATGGTCTCACTACCTTCGTTAACCTCTACCCAAACACTTTCATTATCGTTATTTAGTCTAATACCTGATTTAATACAGCTTTTTAATGTACTCCTGACAAACACTGCTATACCGCCACCCCTCTTACTTGTTCGGTCATATTTAAACAAACTATATCCTGGTATATCAAATTCTGCTAAAAAATGCCTGGTTTCTGTATTAATCCACGTTTCAGTTAGCGCTATTATGTCTATATTTTCTTTGCTAACAAGGGCTCTAAGTTCGTTCATTTTGTTACATAGACTCCTACAGTTTGTGTAATATACTCTCAATTTACTTCTTTTCTTTATACCTAATTTACCTTTGTTTTTAGCGACATTTCCATCTTCTGTTGCACCATCACTACTATTATTTGCATTATAGTCATCATTTTTAGCATGAGACTGAATATCCTTATCGCTTTCGCCTGACGCTAAAATTGTTCCAATTAACCTCTCATTTACACTCTCAATATTTCTGTTCAAAACCCCACAACCACCCTATCTAAAGAACTAGCTAATGTAGAAACCCCTAACCGTGAAAGATGAACCCCATCCCTTGCGTACATCCCATCTCTCCCATAGAAACTATCCCAGTAACATTGTCAGTGTGGCGCCCTACAGTAACATTGTCAGTGTGGCGCCCTACAGTAATATTGTCAGTGTGGCGCCCTACAGTAACATTGTCAGTGTGGCGCCCTACAGTAACATTGTGTGGCCACAGTAACATTGTCAGTGTGGCGCCCTACAGTAACATTGTCAGTGTGGCGCCCTACAGTAACATTGTCAGTGTGGCGCCCTACAGTAACATTGTCAGTGTGGCGCCCTACAGTAACATTGTCAGTGTGGAGCCCTACAGTAACATTGTCAGTGTGGCGCCCTACAGTAACATGTCAGTGTGGCGCCCTACAGTAACATTGTCAGTGTGGCGCCCGACAGTAACATTGTCAGTGTGGCGCCTACAGTAACATGGCAGTGTGGCGCCCTACAGTAACATTGTCAGTGTGGCGCCCTACAGTAACATTGTCAGTGTGGCGCCCTACAGTAACATTGTCAGTGTGGCGCCCTACAGTAACTGTCAGTGTGGCGCCCTACAGTAACATTGTCAGTGTGGCGCCCTACAGTAACATTGTCAGTGTGGTGCCCTACAGAACATTGTCAGTGTGGCGCCCTACAGTAACATTGTCAGTGTGGCGCCCTACAGTAACATTGTCAGTGTGGCGCCCTACAGTAACATTGTCAGTGTGGCGCCCTACAGTAACATTGTCAGTGTGGCGCCCTACAGTAACATTGTCAGTGTGGCGCCCTACAGTAACATTGTCAGTGTGCGCCTACAGTAACATTGTCAGTGTGGCCCTACAGTAACATTGTCAGTGTGGCGCCCTACAGTAACATTGTCAGTGTGGCGCCCTACAGTAACATTGTCAGTGTGGCCCTACAGTACATTGTCAGTTGGCGCCTACAGTAACATTGTCAGTGTGGCGCCCTACAGTAACATTGTCAGTGTGGCGCCCTACAGTAACATTGTCAGTGTGGCGCCCTACAGTAACATTGTCAGTGTGGCGCCCTACAGTAACATTGTCAGTGTGGCGCCCTACAGTAACATTGTCAGTGTGGCGCCCTACAGTAACATTGTCAGTGTGGCGCCCTACAGTAACATTGTCAGTGTGGCGCCCTACAGTAACATTGTCAGTGTGGCGCCCTACAGTAACATTGTCAGTGTGGCGCCTACAGTAACATTGTCAGTGTGGCGCCCTACAGTAACATGTCAGTGTGGCTACAGTAACATTGTCAGTGTGGCGCCCTACAGTAACATTGTCAGTGTGGCGCCCTACAGTAACATGTCAGTTGGTGGCGCCCTACAGTAACATTGTCAGTGTGCGCCCTACAGTAACATTGTCAGTGTGGCGCCCTACAGTAACATTGTCAGTGTGGCGCCCTACAGTAACATTGTCAGTGTGGCGCCCTACAGTAACATTGTCAGTGTGGCGCCCTACAGTAACATTGTCAGTGTGGGCCCTACAGTAACATTGTCAGTGTGGCGCCCTACAGCAACATTGTCAGTGTGGCGCCCTACAGCAACATTGTCAGTGTGGCGCCCTACAGTAACATTGTCAGTGTGGCGCCCTACAGTAACATTGTCAGTGTGGCGCCCTACAGCAACATTGTCAGTGTGGCGCCCTACAGTAACATTGTCAGTGTGGCGCCCTACAGCAACATTGTCAGTGTGGCGCCCTACAGTAACATTGTCAGTGTGGCGCCCTACAGTAACATTGTCAGTGTGGCCTACAGTAACATTGTCAGTGTGGCGCCCTACAGTAACATTGTCAGTGTGGCGCCCTACAGTAACATTGTCAGTGTGGCACCCTACAGTAACATTTTCAGTGTGGCGCCCTACAGTAACATTGTCAGTGTGGCGCCCTACAGTAACATTGTCAGTGTGGCGCTATACAGTAACATTGTCAGTGTGGCGCCCTACAGTAACATTGTCAGTGTGGCACCCTACAGTAACATTGTCAGTGTGGCGCCCTACAGTAACATTGTCAGTGTGGCGCCCTACAGTAACATTGTCAGTGTGGCGCCCTACAGTAAAATTGTCAGTGTGGCGCCCTACAGTAACATTGTCAGTGTGGCGCCCTACAGTAACATTGTCAGTGTGGCGCCCTACAGTAACATTGTCAGTGTGGCGCCCTACAGTAACATTGTCAGTGTGGAGCCCTACAGTAACATTGTCAGTGTGGCGCCCTACAGTAACATTGTCAGTGTGGCGCCCTACAGTAACATTGTCAGTGTGGCGCCCTACAGTAACATTGTCAGTGTGGCGCCCTACAGTAACATTGTCAGTGTGGCACCCTACAGTAACATTGTCAGTGTGGCGCCCTACAGTAACATTGTCAGTGTGGCGCCCTACAGTAACATTGTCAATGTGGCGCCCTACAGTAACATTGTCAGTGTGGCGCCCTACAGTAACATTGTCAGTGTGGCGCCCTACAGTAACATTGTCAGTGTGGCACCCTACAGTAACATTTTCAGTGTGGCGCCCTACAGTAACATTGTCAGTGTGGCGCCCTACAGTAACATTGTCAGTGTGGCGCCATACAGTAACATTGTCAGTGTGGCGCCCTACAGTAACATTGTCAGTGTGGCACCCTACAGTAACATTGTCAGTGTGGCGCCCTACAGTAACATTGTCAGTGTGGCGCCCTACAGTAACATTGTCAGTGTGGCGCCCTACAGTAACATTGTCAGTGTGCGCCCTACAGTAACATTGTCAGTGTGGCGCCCTACAGTAACATTGTCAGTGTGGCGCCCTACAGTAACATTGTCAGTGTGGCACCCTACAGTAACATTGTCAGTGTGGAGCCCTACAGTAACATTGTCAGTGTGGCGCCCTACAGTAACATTGTCAGTGTGGCGCCCTACAGTAACATTGTCAGTGTGGCGCCCTACAGTAACATTGTCAGTGTGGCGCCCTACAGTAACATTGTCAGTGTGGCACCCTACAGTAACATTGTCAGTGTGGCGCCCTACAGTAACATTGTCAGTGTGGCGCCCTACAGTAACATTGTCAGTGTGGCGCCCTACAGTAACATTGTCAGTGTGGCGCCCTACAGTAACATTGTCAGTGTGGCGCCCTACAGCAACATTGTCAGTGTGGCGCCCTACAGTAACATTGTCAGTGTGGCGCCCTACAGTAACATTGTCAGTGTGGCGCCCTACAGTAACATTGTCAGTGTGGCGCCCTACAGTAACATTGTCAGTGTGGCGCCCTACAGTAACATTGTCAGTGTGGCGCCCTACAGTAACATTGTCAGTGTGGCGCCCTACAGTAACATTGTCAGTGTGGCGCCTACAGTAACATTGTCAGTGTGGCGCCCTACAGTAACATTGTCAGTGTGGCGCCCTACAGTAACATTGTCAGTGTGGCGCCCTACAGTAGCATTGTCAGTGTGGCGCCCTACAGTAACATTGCTGGTCAGCTAGGAGTATAATTATTTAGTTTCTTTACCCCTGTTGGGATTATTTTCAGTTTATCATAAGTTACCCAATGATGTCTTATGTTTGTTTGATTACTCCTGTGTTATTAGTGAGAGCACATGTACCTAGTTAAATTGTGTAGGTTGGCGGCCGTGGGACTCCCTCGGCCGCGCCAGTAGCTCACTCCCGAGACTGACATTGTATCGACCACACGCACTGCTCTGTGTGTGGTAGTCTTGCTTTCTAGATCCCTTAATCCTTTCACGCATTTATGACGCAGAGGTTGCCAGATTAACAATAAGAAATAGAGTTCTCTCACTCTTATCAATACCTCTCCAAAATTAGTTTTCTGCCCACAGCTAACTCAAAGACAACTGCAGAGGTTGAAGTAACTAAACTAAAGGTTTCTAAATACCCCTGATGGTAACAAAGGCTTTAAAGTATCCCCAATAGGCTCAAAATCGCGTCATATGTCGGAGAGGGTTAATAACTGCATATATTATTTTGTTCCCTATTACATAGTAGCATAGCAAGTCTGCAATCACTTTGACTAAACATATTTTTACATTAAGCCTATTAGCTAGCTTTTAAAGTGTTCTGCATTCTTGTATGTTTTCTTCACATTACTCTTCCATTTATTTGTCCTTTATTCTACAGTACAGTACTGCATTGTGAATTATTATTGTATGTTTATATGTGTATTATTGGGGTTGATATCTACAGCGGTTTGATAACTGGCTTGTTTGGACCAGCGTTTTGACAGCCAGTATCAACCTGCTGAGATATCAACCCTTGTGTCTCATGTGTTAGGTTACTGCATTGGACTCTTCCCATGGATTTTGCTTCATAATATTCTCGGTTCCTGAGCGACTGGGCATGATATGAATTGTTCTGGGAGTCTAGCAGTATTATGTTTTGGCACTTTTGCGCAGTTTAGAACAATCTTAGAAGTACTCTTGCAATACTACTAGCACTATCAACCCAAGTCGGATAGACCCCGAGTCTGAGACAGTAGATATTTTGTTGTTTCTCCTTTATTACTGCTTTAATAGAGCAAACAAGAAGATAACCCCTTTTCCTAGAGAACCTGCGTGTCTTGGTGTTTGAGTCAGATATTAAGAGCGTGTCTGTTGCAGGGTTAGTGTAGTACGGTGGGCAGTGTTGGGTGCATTGACTACAGCATAATTGTCTTTTTGCTACAGTGTGTCTTTTTGGACAGTGCCGTGGGCTAGGATATTAGAGCATCTGCTTTCCCCGAAGCTCCCCTCGTAACAATATATATATATATATATATATATATATATATATATATATATATATATATATTATATATTATATATATATATAATATATTATTATATATATATATATATATATATTATATATATATATATATATATATATATATATATATATTATATATATAGATATATATAATATATATATATATATATATATATATATATATATATATATATATATATATATATATATATACAATTTAATACCAGTGATATTGTGTGCCTGCAGGAGACTTGGTATTTTAAACAGGATTTGGGTAACCTCAGTACTATCTGTGATAATTTTCATGGGTTTGGGGTCTCGACAACCGATGCTATGGATGGTCTAGTAGCAGGTCACCCACCGGGAGGAGTAGCTATTTTGTGGAGGGACTCTTTAGACAGCCGGGTTAAACCACTTGTAACAAATTTACCATGGTGTACAGGTATAGAAATAGAAGATATCCAACGGAAAGTAGTTATTCTTAGTGTGTACTTGCCCTACCAATGTAATGAAATGAAGAACAATACCTGGAATGCCTTGGAGAGCTAAGTGCTCTTTTACAAGAACTAAATACCACCTGCTACTCTGTAATAGGGGACTGGAATGCTAATCTGAAGGACATGAGTAACTCTCTGTTTGCTAGTCATATGACTAACTTCTGTGGTGAGCATGATCTAATTATCTCTTCTCAGCTCATGCTCCCTCATAGTAGTTACACATGTGTCAGTGCAGCATGGGGCTCAACGTCTTGGCTAGATCATACCGTAGCTAGTGCTGATTTCCATGATATGATAACAAATATGGAAATTCAGTATACATATACAGATGAAGATCATATCCCATTGACCTTAACAGCTAGTTTGGAAAGAGCGCCAGAATTAACCCAGTCAAACAATAGTGTAAATCCAAAACTGCCATGGGGCGGGCTTGACGAGGAGGAGTGTGATCATGTTTGCACTTTAACACACACTCTCCTTTCTGAGCTTGATCCTGGCAGTGAGGATGCCATTACCTGTGAAGACCCCAATTGTGTTAATGCTAGTCATCGAGAAGAAGTCAGCAAGCTGTACAATAATATTATATCTTGTCTTACTAAGGCTAGTGACATAGTATTTCACAAGCATAACAAAAATTACTCTTTTAACAAACCTGGGTGGAATGACCATGTTTCAGAACTATACCAGGCATCCCGAGATGCTCGTAGTGTATGGCTGGATCATAACAAACCGAGACAGGGACCCATTTTTGACATGTTCACCAGACTAAAGGCTAGATGCAAGTATGCAATCAGATATATAAAAAACAATGAAAATGTATTAAGAAGAGAAGCATTGGCCAAAAACTTTGCTAGCAAAGACACATTGGCCTTCTGGAAGAATATTAAAAAAATGCATAATAGCTGCACACCTCTACCCGTTAGTGTAGATGGGATCTCTGGTACTAATAACATAGCCAATCTTTGGAAAACACATTACCAAACTTTGTTTAACTCTGTTGGGCACCAAGGAAATACCATTGCTGCTACAACAGAGTGTAACAAAGAAGAAAAATATGACACAATTAAAGTTACAAGTGAAAAAATCAAGGCTGCAATAAGTAGGCTAGATGCTAACAAATCCTGTGGTTTTGATGGTATATATGCTGAACATTTGAAGTACTCCTCCACTCTCCTCTTGGAGAAACTCAGCAGTTGCCTTACCAGCTTTCTAATCCATGGTTTCCTACCAGAATCTATGATGTCCGTTACCTTGATACCAGTAATTAAAGACAAGGCTGGCAAAATTACATCAAAAGACAACTATAGACCTATTGCCCTTGCCAGTATTGTAAGTAAGATACTAGAGTTAATCATTTTAGACAGAATCTCAGTGTATATCTCAATTAATAGTAATCAATTTGGTTTTAAAAAGAATCATGGTACGGACCAGTGCATCTACACTCTGAAGGAGCTAGTGGATGGGTACATCAAAATGAACAGCTCTATTTTTGCATGCTTTCTTGATGCTAGTAAGGCATTTGACAGAGTCTGCCACAATATCCTGTTTGATAAATTAGCAACAAGGGGAGTGCCATCCTATATACTGAGAATCTTGAAGTACTGGTACGCCAATCAAACATTTAATGTAAGATGGGGTAACATTATTTCGGATTCCTTTACAGTAACCAATGGAGTGAGACAGGGTAGTATTCTCTCACCTTACTTAGTCAATGTATATATGGATGAATTAAGTGATAAATTGAATAAAGAGCAGATTGGATGTTATGGTGGGAATAAAATCATCAACCATCTCATGTATGCTGATGATCTGGTCATTATTGCACCGTCTTCTGCGGGTCTGAGCAAACTTCTTGATATATGTGAATCTTTTGGTAGTAAACATTGTGTTAAATTCAACCCACTGAAAAGTGCTGTTCTTATATTTAGATCAAAATTACTGTATAAAAGTAAACTGCCAAATTTCTCACTCAATAATCAAATTATTCAAGAAGTAAACAAAATAAAATACCTGGGACACATTATCTCAAACGATTGCTCAGATGATGCAGATATCGGCCGTCAGCGCAGACAGCTATATTTACGTGGTAACACCATCTTGAGAAAATTCCACATGTGTAATTGGGAAACTAAAGTCACTTTGTTCCGGACATATTGTTCCTCTATGTACACGGCCCATTTGTGGTGGAAGTATAAGAGAGCCACCATAAATGGTCTGTGTACATCCTATCATAATATACTCAAGATGTTCATTGGTCTCTCTAAATATGAAAGCACTAGTATGGTGTGCACATTGTTGGATGTGCAGTGCTGTCGGGCTGTCATCAGGAGACTGGTGTACAGCTTTTCGCAGCGACTGCAATCCTCCAGTAACACGCTGATTGTAGCTCTTTGGTCTAGTGATCATATCTATGAATCCCGTATTATATCTCACTGGCAGAAGCTGCTGCACACATAGTATGTACTGTAATGTAATATATAGGTCTAATTGAACTATGAGCAATGATCTGTGCAATAGGTGTTAACCAACATTGAGCAATAGCCTTAGTTAGCCTATCTGTGTTATATTGTGACAAAATGTGATATGTGCTCTATTCTGTAAATAGGCCTACTGTAGTTTTTATTTTATTGTGTCTTTATTAATATATCTTTGTGTATAATTATTATCTGTGCTCTGACGAGAAGTGTATGTGATATGGACCACTAGGTCGTACTGTATTTATACTGTATCTATCTTATGTGTCTGGAATAAAGAATTATTATTATTATTATTATTAATATATAAACACCAAATAAGCTGCATATTTTCAGTAATATTTTTCCTTTTCAGATACGATAAACACAAACACAAACATATGTAACTTGTGACAGGAAGGTATAACAAAAAATAGCTGTGTGCAGTGACAAAGGCAAATAATTATCTTGTGCAAAATGAAATAAAATATAGAGCAAACCGGAGACGAGAACTAACAAGAGGTGGAAGTCTGAGGGTCAATGAATGGGAAGAAAGGGGAGATGAGGAGGAAAAATAAGGAAAGGGAAGGATAAAGGATCCGTGAGATAATGACCAAGAGAGCGGATGGCCAAGGACGTTAACATGGAAGGTAATAAGAACCCAATGCAAGGGAAAGAAGGAACTGAAGAAGAGAGATATAAAGATTGGGAACCAGAGCAAGGTGATAATCTGAGTGTCATCACAAGTCACAAGTTAACCCTTTGAGGATCATGACGCGTTTTAGCAGTTTCTTCTGGTTATTATGAGACGATATTTTCCAGCTTAAGGAAGATCTCTAGCAATCAATGGGGTAAGGTCGATCACAATTAATCTTTTGACTCGCACAGATCCCTCTTCTACTTAATACATTATTCTAATAATATTAAGCCAGAAAAAACTGCCACAACGCGTCATGATCTTCATATTGTTAATTTTGTTTTATTTGTATGTGTTAATTTATATTCTAACCCCATGAGAATTATGACCCATTTTGACAGTACTGTATATATTGGCTATCAGTAGACGAATAGATACAGCTTAGAAAGGATCTGTGGGAATGAAAAGGGCAAAGACTATTTATATTAACCTCTGACGTCCATATACCCTTCTTAATCTGTGTTTGTTTGATTTTTCTACTTGGATGAGTGAGACAAAAGACAAAACTGCCTGTGATGAGTGTCTCTCAAAGAGATGAAAAAGTGACATAGCCAAAATCAAGGAATGTGCGAGCCAAAATGCCTGGACTCACAAAGTTTGAAGAAATTTAAGTCATAGGATGAGGGAAAGATGGGTTCAGGGAAAGATTTTCAGAGGTCAGCTGTTGAACAGAAAAACGATTGGGAATATCGTTTCACTCTCGGATTGGAGAGTTACACAGAGCAGGGATGGGATTGTGTTGCAAGAGTGCTCTACGTAGAGGTGGTATACACAGACAGAGATCTGAGGAACACTGATTATATGACTGTATGGCGGTAGAATAGAGAGTCGGTGAATGGACGTGAGTTAATGAGACGAAAGGCTTTCTTTTCTACTTTGTCTAGAAGTTCTGTGTGAGACGATCCTCCCCACACATGCAAACAATACTCAATACATGGACGAACTGTGCCCCTGTACAGAATAACAAGATGTGCAGGGGTACAGAACCCCAAGAGGCAGTTGAGCACACCTAACTTCTGGGAAGCTGTTTCAGCCAGAGTGGTAATTCCAAGAGAGATCAAAAGAAAGAGAGACACCGAGAATACTAAAAGAAGGTGAAAGGTTGATTAGTGTATTGTTGAAATATTAGGGATATACCTGTGGGAGTTCTTGACAGGTAGATAAATGGAGAAATTGGGTTTTGGGCATTTCATAAGAACATAAGAACATAAGAAAATGGGAGTCTGCAAACCATACAAGGCAGATCCCTGTCACACCCAACCCCAATTACAAGGCCCAATTATAGACCCATCTCACTAATACCTTGAGTACTGACCCCACCAAAACGGTCAGAGATTAACACAAGATTACGGGGGTCTGCTGAGCGCCGATTGGCCCACACCTGGTAGATCCCCCTCACACCCAACCCATCTCGTCCATATGCCTATCTAATTTTATCTTAAAGCTCCCTATCGTTCTTGATCCCACTATATCACTTGGTAGCCTATTCCACCTATCTACAACTCTGTTGCCAAACCAATATTTGCCTATATCTTTTCTGAAACAAAATGTATCTAATTTGAAACCATTTGTAAGTTATTTCGCTATCACTGAGCTTTAGTACATTTTTCAGGTCTCCTTTATTAATTCCACTAACCCACTTGAATACCTCTAACTCTGCGTCTCTCTAACGAATGTAAGCCTAATTTCTTCAACCTTTCTTCATACGGAAGATTTCTAATATTATGGATCATTTTTGTCATTCTACGTTGTACTCTCTCCAATGAATCTATGTCCATTCTGTAATAAGGACACCAAAATTGAACAGCATAATCCATATGGGGTCTCACTAATGAAAAGTAAAGTTTTAAGATAACATCAGCAGTTCTGTTACTCACACTCCTAGATATGAACCCGAGAATCCTGTTTGCCTTGTTACGAACGCTTATACTGTACATTGTTTTCTAGGATTCAAATCGTTGCTAACAAACACACCTAGATCTTTCTCACAGTCTAAGTTTTCTAATTCCATATTAGCTAGTTTATATTTAAAATTTGTATGCATCTTCCGTATCTTTAATACCTTGCATTTGTCAATGTTATACTTCATCTGCCATTTTACTGACCATTCGTGTAAGGTATCTAGATCCCTTTGCAGACACTCTATATCTCTAACTGTATCAATTTTTCTCCCCATATTGTTGTTCAAGCAATGGCATTCATTTCAATCTCCTTCATCTCCTGTATGTCGGCTTTGAGTCTGAGTTTGAGTATCTCCCTCCAGATGGCCTCTAGGTGGTCGGGCTGAGTGATCCCCATCCTCAGTAGTGTCCCCTCACCGATCCGCACCAGGGCTCGGCCGGTGATGTCGTGCATTATCAAGAGGTGGGAGTAGAGCTGGAAGTATTCGCTGCAGTGACGCTTAAACCATTTCTGAACATCTGCTGTGGTCCACATGTAACAAGGCTTGGGGCGCGTCAGCTTACCCTTTGGCCTGATGACCTGACTTGTCTCTGCCGGGGGCCGGGGGCCTCATTCTTGTTGCCTGTGGTCGATTCTCCATGTTTGATTTTCATGGTTGATTGGGATTTATAACGGCTCACTTAGCCTACACCTACTAATTCTTTAATATCCTGGAACCCAACGTCCCTTGAATTCGGTCCTGTTACTCTTTTGGCTTTGGGGGAGACACTCGTTACAGGCAACCTGCCTTTTGACACACAGAACAAATATATGAAAGTAGCAAAATGTTCTCTGCCTCAGTTAGAAATGGTTAATAGATCAGAGGATAAGTGTGCTATGGCCTCATTACGTGGGTATTTGAGTGATTGCATTCTGAGGCATTCTGAAAAACTAGTTGAATAGTGTTAGGTAGAGATAGGACAGAACCCTGAGGAACACCGGAGTTGATAGGTTTAGGAAGTGAACGATGGTCGTCCACAACAGCTATGGAATGTCCAGAAAGGAAATTAGAGATAAAGGAACAGATGGAGCGATATAAACCGAAGGAAGGTAGTTTATAAATTAGAGATTTGTGCCAGACTCTACCGAAGGCCTTCAATATGTCTAGCGAAATAGAAAAGGTCGCACCGAAGTCCCAAAAGGAGGATGACCAAGAGTTAGTAAAATATGAAAGATCACCAGAAAAACGACCCCTAAGGAAGCCATATTTGCGATCTGAGAGTATATTATGAGAAGAGAAATGCTTAAGAAATTTTGAAGCAAGTAAACTATTTTATATTTCCAGATGCCAGCATGTGACTTATGTTTGCGTTGTGAGCCATCGTGTGTTCATGTACTAATTATCTATTAATCTTTCTTTCCCTGTAATGTGTCGATTCAAGGCCATTATATGATTCAGTCTCCTGGTGAGCAGTTTATAAACATATGCAATACTTTTTATGAAACCAGCGTATTCTATCTTTTTAGTTCGGAACAGATTAATGTGAAAAGGAGGCCATGTATGATCAAGATATTATACCAGCGAAACACAAATATACTACAGTACGAAACATACGATTGTACCAAAAGAGACGAAGATAAGAATACTCTCCCAAATACAGATCCGCTTGCTCCATTTTGTAGCTAGAAACATAGTGCCTCTCGACTCATCAAGTACAATCTCGGAAATTATCTTTCTGTTTACAATTTATAGTCTGTGTTTGCCGCCGTTTAATGGGTGGATGGGACTCGTTAGCCTTGGTCGGCAACTCATCTAGGGGAGACAACCTTATACAAATCCGGGTGGATGGGACTCGCCAGCCTTGGTTGGCAACCTGTCTAGGGGAGTAAACCTGATACAAATCCGTACTGCTTACCTAAGGGTAAGGCAGGTTAGTGGATGGATTAGCCGAACACCACTGTAGAAAAATAGTGCTAACAAGATACACAGGGCCTCGGAGTCGGACGGATCCTAAATTGAGTGGTCAATCCTGTAAGTCCTTCACTAAACTGGCTCGGGTTGTCCCTCTCACATGGAATAGGTCCGCTTGGGGGCATTCTGTGTATGGCCACCCTCGTAAGGGGAGTATACAGCGTCCGGCAATAGATAGATAGATAGATAGGTTGCCGCAGGCCTCGTCAGGATGGGTCGAGAGGCTTAACATTGTTAATTGAATTTACTTAACTTTCTCTATCTCCTATTTGCTCCTGCCTTCTGTCCCCTAATCCCGATCGTTGTGGAAGTATTTCCTGTTAGCCGACAACTGTGTGGAGGACAGCTGGTGTTTATAGTCAGGTGGTGGAGGGGGAGGGTGATGTGTGGAGGACAGCTGGTGTTTATAGTCAAGTGGTGGAGGGGGAAGGGAGGGGGATGTGTGGAGGAAAGCTGGTGTTTACAGTCAGGTGGATGAGGTGGAGGGAAACGAAAAAGATATTTTATGGAGTCGCATTATTAGTAATATAGTAATGCATTTCACAATTAAATTGTCTATCTTTAAATTTATTTTTACCATCTTGTTAAATACTAGAATGACTAAAAATTATTATTGCATGCATGTGATTTGTATTCATTACAAATATACGGTAATCAAATTAAATCATTCCATTTGATAGGAATTATATCCAATGTCAGCAAATTATGATCCAACAAATAAAAATACCTCTCAATGCACGCATTATGATATTTCCAGCGAACGGTAAATTTAATCTCCCCCACCCCCAGCCCCGGAGATTATTTCTCGATACTTAACACCTATGCTGCGGGCATATTCCCGCCTGTTTCCAATATATTAGGGCTCATTCAGGCACTGCTGAATGATTAAACAAGTTTCTGAATTAGATTGAATGTATTCAGCCAAAAACTATAGATGAGAATAGCTTCAAAATGATGCCAGATTGAACTTCGTAGCATGCGTAGACATCGACATATTGCTAAATATGAGCAATGTCGCGCTACATTTGCCTTTGGCAGCGCTGCATTGTCTTGCGAGATATGAGGCCCGAGTATCAGTACCCCAGCAGCCGTGCTTGTGAGCAGAGGGGAGCCTCCCGTTCTCTTACACTCGTCCCCACACGCTTTAAGGGGACCGCCCGGTGTTGGGAGCTGAAAATAAATGGAATTTGATGTTCTTAACTGACCCCAGAAACATCAATGTACGTTAGTCATCCGTCAGTGTGGTAACTCTCAAGGCAAACTAACAATGGAAAATTGGTCTAAATCGATGTTACTTAAAACTTTCGCGGGCCACTGTAGCACTCCCCAACGGGAGAAATATTGAAGGGGCGGTCGTCGTATGTCTGTGTTTAAAAAGAAAGGTAAATAACAAGTACATTATTGCGATTTATCTGCGCCTAATTGTTCCATGTAGCAACTACTGGCATCTCCATATTCATTCATGCAGTACAAGGTGTGGGATAGACAGAACACAGCTTCTCAGTTGAATGAATACTAGCGTTATGAGCAGGTCTATGCCACCTCGCACGTAGTCTTTCTCATTCCGCCTCCTATTTTCACTACAGTATGGCATTTTTCCGAGGCATATTTGGTATCTGCGTGTTCGTCACAACATCAGCAATTCATTGAAGATGCCAAAGAGGAAGAGAGGAGTTGCTGAGAGTATTGTGAGGCTGCAGAAATGCAGCAGTACCGCCGTGGCGGCTCCGCCTCCGACACCACCACAACCTCTCCCACACCCACCACCAATGATACCCTGTAGTATCATAATGGGAAATGTCAGATTTAGAAAATCTTTCGATTTACTGAATACAGACTATTTACAATAAGAGGGGACCAGGTGCTAATTATTAGTGGAAAGCTTATATATAAATATATACTGTATATACTGTATATACCTGTATATATATATATATATATATATATATATATATATATATATATATATATATATTATAGGTTTGAGTCCCGGAGGGAAGAAGGAAAACCTAATATTTAGTAGTGGCCCCGGAATCATTGACGATATGCCTTAAACAGTAATGGTATTCTTTGAACCCTAGAGTCAGCTGTTCAAAACACCCACGCCAGAGTGTTAAGAGACCAAACATCGTAAGCGTATGCTCATATTCACTTACGGAATCGTCCTTATGATCGGGAGCTCACTACGAAAAAACTTGGTAAAAAATTATAAATAGAAAAATATTATAACCACTAATCTGCTATGCTTCCCATCGTGTGGATGTCGATAGCGTGGGTTTGCCCGCAGACGCTGAAGCGCCAAGCGCCATTCTTCTTTCACTGACATATCAAGATAACTTAGAAACATCAGAGACGAATTGGAAGGGGATGGAAGGGAGGGCCGGAATCGTCAATGATTCCTGGGCCACCACTAAATATTAGGTTTTCCTTCTTCCCTCCGGGACTCAAACCTATAATTTATTAGTGATCCCTCCATCATTGACGATATGCCTGATATCTCAAGTCTGGAGGGGGACATTCGTGACAAATATCAAACCACTAACAAATCAACAATAGGATGAAACTAAACCCAGATATAGAGCTCTAACTTTTCTTTATTTGTATACAGAATACATAAAACGTATAAAAGATATACAGGTAGCATACTTAAAGAAATACCTGTGTGCAACCAATTTCTGAAATCATAGGATAAGATTGTAGAAAAGTTGCATGACATATACTGTAAACCTATGGAGCATTATGTATAAAAACAGTTCACTTAAATGTATACAACATTGTAACTGTTATAAATACATTTTTGTCTATGAATATATATTCTTATACCATATACAAAAATATTCTCCAACTCATAACTATCACAGGTTCCTGAGTACATTATGATAATGAGTATCACATAAAATATTTGGTGATGTATCCACAATACAAAAACAAAATATATCACTTTTGACTGTACTATCAGTCCTTAAGTAAACCTTTAATATCAAGGATATACCAGTGCATGTGCACTCACTCTGTTGTTGGTTGATTTCCTTTGTACTCCTTTGTACAACCATGTCCGGCAAGGCTGAGGGTCTTACCTATGAAATGCCCCCCCCCCCCCCCACCACCACCACCACCACCACCACACACACACACACACACACATACACTTCTTAAAACTAACATAATAAAAAGCACCAGACCACCAGACCGGTTGTCTCAAAGTGAGACAGGTCGTACTTGGTTTATCTAGAGTAATAGAAGAAAGGTAATGCATTAGGAAGGTGTGATTGGACGCCTATTACTGCATCTGCTGAATATCAGTGACTGAAAAATTCTTTAAGACACTAAGTGAGACTGCCCATTTCCGTATGTCATAAGTACGTCCCACAGTTCCCGGGTTGCTTTCCCGGATCACATCGACTGGAAAAGCTGCTAAGTGCAGCTTCGTAAGGTGTGTACCTGTTCTATTTACCCAGAGAGCTCCCGGTTGGTTAGACCAGGACACTGCCATATAAGTCATTAAAGATTTCACCAGGCATAATTGATGGTGAGAAACTCCTCTCTTGAGCACCGGAACTTCGGATTCGGTAAAAAAGTGCTCAATATGCTCGTGTTTTGCTATAAAGTTAGGTGATGGCACAATTTGCACACTGACATTGCACCGGCCAAACCTGAGACAATTCGGTTCGTTGCTAATCGCCGCCAACTCAGATACCCGGTTTCCTGTAGCCAAGGCTATAAGGAACACAGCCTTCTTTAAGATCAAATCAAAAGTAGGATTGTGACTATATTTTCTGAGAATTTAGTAATGACAAGGCTTTGTCAAGTGACCAGGTAGGCATGAGCTGACGTGGTGGTAGGCGAAGATTGAAACATGCACGCATGAAACCCTTCTCCTCCGCTTGTGGTACTGAGAGGCCAGTTAAAAAAAAAAATGGTCCTCTAATAGCAGTCATGTGATTCTTTAGTGTAACTACTGATAAGCCTTTCAGTTCAAATAGATAGTCAAGGTATTTGAAAATTTAAAACACTGATGCTTCAGTCTGGTCAGTTTCCATTATCAAGTAGTAAATGCTTTCCAGAGTGATTGGTACTGACGTCTGGTAGAAAGAGTCTACTGATTAATTAATTTATTAGTTACACTTTCGCCATAGAGGGTCAACCATTTGGCCCTTTGAATGTCCACATGGCAAAAGTCAGCGAGGTCTTTAGGTTGCCAATCGCCTCTAAGTGGAAGAACGAGATCGGGAGCGACACCGGGTTCTCACACCACGTCTTCAACTGGGTGTACCACACCTGAGCCAGCCACAGGGGCGCGATCATCGAGACTATGCCCCGATAATCCCGTAGTTTGTGAGCTACTTGACACATGAGTGAGGCGTCTGGTGGTGGAAACAGATAGATGGAATTCCGCTTGTTCCAGTCCGTCAGCAATGCGTCTGGTCCTCCCACCTGGGTTACTTCCCGGCGAGCGAGGAAGAGAGATAGTCTGTGGTTCTCCTCTGACGCGAACAAGTTTACTTGTGGACGGTGTGTACTCTGCAAACATCTTCTGAAAGACAGTTTGCTTGACTGCCCATTCTACTATTTTGCTCTGTCTCCGTGACAGAGCATCTGCTCATACGCTGGCCACGCCCGGCAGATAAGATGCGTGATAATAAATGTTTAGCTTGTCCGCTAACACCAATATCTTTTCTGACAACTCTAGCAACACTTGAGACCTCATTGACCCTTGCTTCTAAATGCATGTTACCGCATTCAGATTGTCCATTCGAAAGGCTATTGATTTCCCCTCCAGAGTGGTACCGGGAGCCTGAAGGAAAAATATGGGAACTAGTAACTCTTTCGCAATGATGTGAAACTCTTTGTATCGGGACCAAAGACCCTGACCTTGGTGTCCGAGGTTTGACTGATAACCCAACCCAATGTCCCTGAACCATCGGCGGAGGCGGAGGAGAAGTCCACGTCATAATTGAATGCAATGTTTCTGGCCTTGCCCAGACCGCTAGTAAGTTGTGGATTAACTTTGGGATTTGCCATGCCTTGTCCGCCGGCAAAAGCAGAAAAGTCTGTTTCTCTCCAAGATTAACCTCTTTACTTTCAACCGGCCCAACTTTACAGTAAGTTGAATCCAGTTGAGAGAGCCAACGAGAGACTCCCACACCTTCCTCGTGGTAGTTAGATTGTGAAGGAAATGAAACAGTTTCTTGCAGAACCTGTTCAGATTGTCCACACTCTGACTGAGGGTTAGGTGTGTTGTATCCCACATCAACCCAACCCACTGAATTACCCTTGATGGGACAAGATTCGACTTTGCCAAGTTGATATTGAACCCCAGGGATTTGACATGGTGTAGAATGGTATTGACATGATTGAGGCATTGTATCTTGGATTCTGCTACCACCAGCCAGTCGTCTTATACCACATGATCGTGATCCCTTGCTGTAATAGTGGTTACAGAGCCTGTTGGACTATTTTGGTGAAAATTCTCGGAGCCAGGTTCAGACCGAAAGGCATCCGTTATTGAACGATATAAGTCTGATGCTTGATACTCATTGCGAGGAATTTTTGGAACATGACAATAGGCTTCCGTCAGGTCTAATGAACTCATCCAACCTTGCGGTGGAAGTGTTAACCTTATCTGATTCTCACTGAGCATCCTGAACGATGGGTTAGCAATTCAGATGAGACAAGTCTACGACCGGCTTCATCCGAGCACTGGTCCTTTTTGGCACGAGAAAAAGTCTGGACGTGTAAACTAGGCAAGTTGGATTGACCGGGACAATGAAATGCATGGTTATAATTTCTTGGACTAGTGACTCCACCTCTAACGAAATATTGTTGACTTGTAAAGGTTGACATAAATGAGGTCGTCGGAGCCACCGCCAAGTGATGCCCTTGCGTACCACTGTCCGTCGGGGCCAAGCCCGGTGACACGTCTGGAATGATCCAGTCATGCAACTGGACTTGTCCGGCAGAACTACGCCTGAATCCAACTCGCCCTTCGTGTGACCAAGGAGTGAGAGAGTTTTGTGGGTGACTGTTTTTTTTATTGGGATGTGGTGGGTGTAGACGGCTGGCTGGTAGTAGGTGGCCGTGAGTCCTGGCCCGACTACCTTTGGACTGACCTTTGTACCACTTACCCGAACCTTTACCCTGTGGTTTACTCTTGGTAGAACTACTGCTTCCCGGCACGGAAGGGGTCTTAAAGGTCGGAAAAAAATTAGTCTGACTTGGGTGACTCTTCTGACTAAATTTTGGCTTATGAAATTTATTTGACTCCTTCCGCGGCACAGAGGCAGTCGGTCTGGCACAGTCCAAGAGGCTAAACACAGTCCTCCAAGTATCATGACACACAAGATTTGGGGTTAATACTGGGGAAAGGACTAATCGGCACCCAATATCTACCGGCAACTTTTTCACCAGATAAACTCCTGACGACCACGGACCGCCTTCAAGAAGGCGACCCTGATGTCACCAAGTGATTGGATAGAGTTTTGGAGAATAAGCCGCCTAGAAAGAGATAAAACCTTTTTAGCCTGTGAATCAGTAACTGCCTCAGTCGTCCTGATTATTGACTCGGCAATCTGGCGACTGAGAAGAAACTGAGACAGTAGCCTCAAAGCTTTTTGCCGTAATTTATGGTGACCGGTCAACTCAACCAGTAGACCATTTCAACCAGTAGCTCTCAACCAGTACCAAATCAACCAATACGGTTAGGTTAGGTTAGGTTAGTACTATATTTTGGCACTGGTTTGGTTGGTCTGGGTTAATTTGGCACTGGTTGAGAGCTACTGGTTGAAATGGTCTACTGGTTGAGATGACATGGAACCGTAATTTATAGTCTTTATCATGCTGAGTTGGTGTTGGACTTGAAAATGGCTCTTGAATTTCCCATAATGACAATTTTTGGGCAGTAAGAAATTCAGTACAGATTTAGGAATGCCCCCGGCTATAGCGACGGGCAGGGAAAACCAACTGTGTCGTTCTTGGGGTATTTGATGGGACAACTTACTTGTTATAGTACAAGCAAATTGTTGTGCCTCTGCCTCCAATTCAAGCCACGTGCCGACCTCTCCAATCGGCAGCACTGGGTTTTCGGATTGATCTCTAATTGGAATCGTGTCTAATTATGGCGTTAGATTGGCAAGCACCTTGACATCATTGAAACCATCTACTTTGGACCAATCCAAATACAGTCGTGCAGACGAAACAGGTGGCAAAGCTGGGGAAAATGCATACACAAAGTATTCCGGGGCATACAAATTTAGAATGGCCTTAATAGTTACATCTAAGAGTTTTCCGGACATGTAAAGTGCACTTAATTTCTTGCTCTCATTAACCTGAATACCCCAGTGTTCAGGTAACGGAAGCTGCCCCGAAATCGTCGGCTGTGCGACCTGCGGGTTTAATGCAACAATATCAATCCAAGACCTATCCGGCCCATATAGGAGCCTTTTCTGAGAGGGAATTTCTCAAGAGGTGGAGGAATCACGTCCGTGACGACGCAAACATTTGAGGTCGTCAAAGTTGACATCAAGGGAGCTGGACTAGATGTCATAGGGGAGGGAAAATTAGTTTGCTTAGTTGATACCTTTAGGGAACCCAGAGGTCTAGCAACCGGTAATGGTGAGGGAGACTCCGGCACCACCTTACTCACATAAAATGTATCCATCATTTGTTCAAAAAATGTTTGTAAATCAGCCCTAGTGATGAAATCTTTAGAATTGTCCATTGAAACAACAGAGTCAACATCAAAATGGCCTGACGACACTAGTTTCTGCCCTGATTCCAATTGTTCTGAAGCATCATCAGAAGTAGATTGGCACTGCATACTTTCAATTGACCTCGCCCCCAGTGATCAGGCTGAGTGAATTCGAACCGCTTCAGACCGGACGGCGGGTTCCAATATGTCACGTTCGAAATTTTCCCAACCTAAGTTTGGGTTAGAAGAGGGTACCTGAGCCTCATCGGTTTGTTGAACATTGTCTTTATCTGTGTCCTCCAAGAAAGCAGACATCCGGCTTTGAGGCCTATCTTGTTACTCATCCGTGACCGTAGGATATCCTCGGTACTGTTCAGTCAAAACCTGTGCAGATACACGAGAACACGGCGCACTGAAACCCTGCGGCACATTGGTTCTGGGAATCACATAACTTGGCCTTTGAGATTGCGACACTTGTTCTATCTGTTGGCTTAAGTCACTAACACTTTCCCTAGGCGGCGTCTCTGCTATCTCAGTCACCGCCTCTGACTTGCCAGATTGAACTTTAGGCCTGGTCGAGACAGAGATGGGAGGAGCAGGTGCCGGCATCAGTGTTTGCCGGAACCGCGCACTCGACGTCGCCGTGCGGGACTTTGAAACCCGTTTACTACCAGAAGTCTGATCCTCTGGTGTCACCTTTTCTGGCGTGATTCTCCTCTCCTTGGTAGCCGGCGGATCCGGGTGACCTGAAGAATGACGAGAAAATTATTGTTTCAAGGGTATCCGCGATCTTGACCGGGTCCTGCCCTCATTTTACGAGGAATCTGGCGTAGACCGTTTCGCCTGCCGGCGGGGGGGGGGGGGGGTACTCATAGCTGTGACATCAGTGGAATCTTCGTCTGTACTAACAGTTGCTTTGGAAGTTACTTTAGAAGGTTTCTTTTTAGACACCCCAGAACGAATTGATTTAGAAGGTTTAACCACAGGAGATTTGATCACTAAATGATCCCACATACCCTGGTCATCGCACTGCAATGCTTTATGAGCTACCTCCTTTGTATAGTTATTGTAATGACCTATGATTACTAAAAGAGCCACTTGACATGCAGCTTCCTTATAGTTAAGCAAACCATTACGGAATCTAGTACACACACTACATTTCTTAGTCAACCATTGTCCACGGGAGCGATCAAGGCACGGCACACATTGAATGCAGAGCTTGTGTCCAAAGATAGGAATGTTCATGTAAAGTGGTGTATCACAAAGAGTTACGTATTCCATGATGAAATACCCCCCCGCCGGGTTCGGCACCCAGTCTGGAGGTCATTGTCAAGGTGGATGTGTAGATTCTGGAAAAGAAATTTCTAAAAATGAATGTTCATAAGGATAACCCAAGACATTTACAGATATCATTTGCCTCGAATACGCAAGAAAAATAGAAGTAGCGATCACCACTATAAGTTTCCTGTGTACCCTTCTGGAAAAACCCACACCTTGGGTTTCTTCCATTGAAGGTATTAGGACTACTTATCTATGAAAATGCTTATCACCGGCCTATATTCGGTTACTTTTCCATCGGAATGTTTTAATGTGAAAAAAATTATCCTTCCGCCGCGATGACGTATATTATGTTAACCCATGACCCGTCCGCCGTGATGAAGGATTAGAAGTATTCCCCGCTGCGTGGTTTAGTATAGGCGATTTATTCCGGCTCTGCCGGTTTCCCTTTTTGGAAGCCTTCTCCTTCCACCGGGAATTCGTTCTGGTACTCAACCCCGAACGGGTTACTTGGATCTGCTACACTAGCCCGCCGCTAGTGGCATCCGATAGGGTAGCACTCAACAACCTTCCACAGGAAAAACAGAACCAAACCTTTGTCTTTTCCAACTCGTTTGCAACGGGTTAGCAAAACACACACGTACATATTTATATACGTCAGGACTTCTCCCGACACCTTCACTTCAGCGACAATTTTCATCATGACTGAGAAGGTCACATCTTATGGCTAAAATGATTATAATTAACAATAATAACTTAACATCCTAGCCATAAAATAAACCCCTACACAGAGGCTGGCCACGAGGCCTAGGGCAAGAAGCACGACGACTCTGCAACACTCTTACCTTCTGGAAGAAAAACCAGCATCCACCACCATCTCGACGATAGGCGCGTAGGGAAAAAAGACGACACAGTAAACTACAGAAGGCTCTTCACTAAGTGAAGCCACCCCTAAACTTTAGAATCTGCTGATGAGAAAAAACACGGTTAACCCACCAGAAAGGTGGCCGAAAAGCGCTGCCCTGTAGTAAAAAGCCTCACACAATACTAGCTAGGATAAAAATAGAGCAATGAACACAATAAAACAATGGCGGCCTCGTTCATAGGGGAATCGAGGGGACGTCAGTACAAAGCACCCTCAATAACACACTCCTGGGGACGTGCCAATCGGAACGCCCGACCTATCTAATCTAAACCTATTCTAAAACATCTCAGATAATACAAATGAGCAAAGGAATCACTATAAGAGACCGTAGAACGAAGAATGCAGAGAGGTCCAAACCTCACGTTCGACGGCAACCAGCCCCAGAGTGAGAAGGAAGAATGGCGCTTCAGCATCTGCGGGCAAACCCCCGCTATCAACATCCACAAGATGGGAAGCATAGAAGATTAATGGCTCTAATATTTTTCTTTTTATAATTTTTTACTAAGTTTTTTCGTAGTGAACTCCCTATGATAAGGACGATTCCGTAGGTGAATATGAACGTACGCTTACGATGTTTGGTCTCAACACTCTGTGGTGGGTGTTTTTGAACAGATGACTTTAGGGTTCAAAGAGTGCCATTACTGTTTAACCCTTGATTGGCGGGGCCCGACTTAAGTCCGTATTGAAAAAATTGGACTATGTGGCGGGGCCCGACTTAAGTCCGTGGGCTAATTCCCGCCCTAATTTAAGTGGAAAGCGAAACCTGGTGGTCAGGCGGTGTACTACAAAGTCCTACCCACATATCCCCACTGCCTGACCATGACTCAGTAACCCTCAAGCAGCCGTGATGGAAGGTCAAGATTTGCCCGTGTCCGATTCGGTGGCCGCCACCCCTAGTGCGTCGCGCCACCCTACTCATCACGCCCCGCTCACCGCCCAAGACCTAGATATCATGATGAACTCTTCAGAACTTTCTAATAGGCTGTTGAATGACACCATGGAAGGTCTGGGTGATAGTTTTGATAGTGAGGATGACTCGGAAGACGAAAATATGCCGATCATAGGCTTTCACCCCAAGCATAATTTGCGTGTCGCAAATGTTGTGGTTGATGCTGCACAGGACGTTGAGCAAGATGGAGACGTTCCTGACGAAGAACATACTGGTGTGGGTGTTGGTAAGTACAATTTACATTTTATAATTGCTTGAAAGTTTGATTGCAAGCATTTTATAGCGTATTATTTCAGGCGTTCGGTAAATTTCTCACGATAACCAGGGTGTACGGTACATTTCTCACGATAATACAAGCAACAACGAGGCTTGGCTAAGATTGTGGTCTACAATATACCTTTTTATAATTGCATGTGACCTTGTAATTGCTTGAAAGTTTGATTGCAAGCATTTTATAGCGTATTATTTCAGGCGTTCGGTACATTTCTCACGATAACCACGGTGTACGGTACATTTCTCACGATAATACAAGCAACAACGAAGCTTGGCGAAGATTGTGGTCTACAATATACCTTTCTATAATTGCATGTGACCTTGAAATTGCTTGAAAGTTTGATTGCAAGCATTCTTATAGCGTATTATTTCAGGCGTTCGGTACATTTCTCACGATAACCAGGGTGTACGGTACATTTCCCACGATAATACAAGCAACAACGAAGCTTGGCGAAGATTGTGGTCTACAATATACCTTTTTATAATTGCATATGACCTTGAAATTGCTTGAGAGTTTGATTGCAAGCATTTTATAGCATATTATTGCAGGCGTTCGGTACATTTCTCACGCTAACCAGGGTGTACGGTATATTTCTCACGATATTACAAGCAACAACGAAGCTTGGCGAAGATTGTGGTCTACAATATACCTTTTTATAATTGCATGTGACTTTGAATTTGCTTGAGAGTTTGATTGCAAGCATTTTATTTGCGTATTATTTCAGGCATTCGGTAGATTTCTTACGGTAACCAGGGTGTATGGTACATTGCATGTGACCTTGAAATTGATTGAGAGTTTGATTGCAAGCATTTTATTTGCGTATTATTTCAGGCGTTCGGTACATTTCTCACGCTAACCAGGGTGTACGGTACATTTCTCACGACAATACAAGCAACAACGAAGCTTGGCGAAGATTGTGGTCTACAATATACCTTTTTATAATTGCATGTGACCTTGAAATTGCTCGACAGTTTGATTGCAAGCATTCTATTTGCGTATTATTTCAGGCGTTCGGTACATTTCTCACGATAACCAGGGTGTACGGTACATTTCTCACGATAATACAAGCAACAATGAAGCTTGGCGAAGATTGTGGTTTACAATATACCTTTTTATAATTGCATGTGACCTTGAAATTACTTGAGAGTTTGATTGCAAGCATTTTATAACGTATTATTTCAGGCGTTCGGTACATTTCTCACGCTAACCAGGGTGTATGGTACATTTCTCACGACAATACAAGCAACAACGAAGCTTGGCGAAGATTGTGGTTTACAATATACTTTTTTATAATTGCATGTGACCTTGAAATTACTTGAGAGTTTGATTGCAAGCATTTTATAGCGTATTATTTCAGGCGTTCGGTACATTTCTCACGCTAACCAGGGTGTATGGTACATTTCTCACGACAATACAAGCAACAACGAAGCTTGGCGAAGATTGTGGTCTACAATATACCTTTTTATAAATGCATGTGACCTTGAAATTGCTTGAGAGTTTGATTGCAAGCATTTTATACCGTATTATTTCAGGCGTTCGGTACATTTCTTACGGTAACCAGGGTGTACGGTACATTGCATGTGACCTTGAAATTGATTGAGAGTTTGATTGCAAGCATTTTATTTGCGTATTATTTCAGGCGTTCGCTACATTTCTTACGGTAACCAGGGTGTACGGTACATTGCATGTGACCTTGAAATTGATTGAGTTTGATTGCAAGCATTTTATAGCGTATTATTTCAGGCGTTCGGTACATTTCTTACGGTAACCAGGGTGTACGGTACATTGCATGTGACCTTGAAATTGCCTGAGAGTTTGATTGCAAGCATTTTATAGCGTATTATTTCAGGCGTTCGGTACATTTCTCACGCTAACCAGGGTGTACGGTACATTTCTCACGACAATACAAGCAACAACGAAGCTTGGCGAAGATTGTGGTCTACAATATACCTTTTTATAATTGCATGTGACCTTGAAATTGCTTGAGAGTGTGATTGCAAGCATTTTATAGCGTATTATTTCAGGCGCTCGGTAGATTTCTTACGGTAACCAGTAACCAGGGTGTACGGTACATTGCATGTGACCTTGAAATTGATTGAGAGTTTGATTGCAAGCATTTTATTTGCGTATTATTTCAGGCGTTCGGTATATTTCTTACGATAATACAAACAACGAAAGATTGAATATTTGTGCTTGGCATTATATGATTGTGGGGAACATATGTACCGTATATATTACTTTATCATATATATGATACATATGTAAAATTGTTATATTATCACGACACTCTCTCTCTCTCTCTCTTTCTTTCAAATAAATCATGTCTTACAGTTATAAAGTTGGAGTCTGCACATCCCTCATACGAAATACCATTCCCACATTTTGCATAGGTAACAGTGCCAGACCGGCAAAACAGACCAGGTCATTGACCCCCCAGCCAGCCCCCCCATCCAGGCAGCGAGCCGCCGTGTCAGAGCCTCCAGTTATTTCGCTCGCCAACATCTCGGGGGTAGACCAGATGCCAACTACCCCCACCCATGCACAAGCTGGTCCAGCGACCTCTACACCAGCTGCAGATGCACATCCCCCCGTGTTGGCAACGCCACCCGAGATGTCGCGGACGAGTGTGACCAGGCGTCGGCTGGATTTGGAGGAAAGCGATGCCGGCCCAAGCTCTCCCGATTCGCCGGAAGCCAGGATATCCCCGCTGCCGGAAAGCAACTCTGATGACGGGCAGGCACAGCCACAGCAGGGACAGCCACAGCAGGGACAGCCACAGCAGGGACAGCCACAGCATGCACAGCCACAGCAGGCACAGCCACAGCAGGGACAGCCACAGCAGGCACAGCCACAACCACAGCAGGGACAGCCACAGCCACAGCCACAGCAGGCACAGCCACAGCAGGAACAGGCACAGCCACAGCAGGGACAGCCACAGCCACAGCAGGGACAGCCACAGCAGGGACAGCCACAGCCACAGCAGGGACAGCCACAGCGAGGTGCCCGGGGAAGGGCCCGAGGAGGTGCCCGAGGAGGTGCCCGAGGAGGTGCCCGAGGAGGTGCCCGAGGAGGTGCCCCAGGAGGTGCACCAGAAGATGCCCAAGGAGGTCCCCCAGGAGGGGCCAGGAGGCCGGTACCACCACCTGTCTTTCAGTGGCAGGACTGCCTGCCTCGGGATATGCCTGGTCATCCACCCCTCTTTCACAAGGCACCGAATGGCATCCTGCCAAAGGCAGGCTGCCTTTTCCTGCTCGGAGAATGACACCCCTTACGACTACTTCCGGGCATTTTTTGATGACCAATTGCTCGGGGACATTGTCACAGAGACAAACCTGTATGGTCGCCAGCACGCCGATGAAATGATGTCGCCCCACATGCGGAGATGGACACCCATTGACATCGGCGAACTCCTCGTGTTTTTGGCCCTCACCCTGCTCATGCCCCACATAAAGAAACACAACATGTTAGATTATTGGGTTATGCATGACATCAAAGCAACGCCAGTGTGCAACACCTACATGCCAAGGGACCAGTATAGGCAAATTCTGAAGTGCTTGCACTTTGTGGATAACACTGCGCCACACGGAGCCGACAAGATCTGGAAAATACAGCCATTCCTGAACTCCCTCCTCTACAGGTATCGCCGGTTTTTCAAACCTTTCCAGAATGTCGTGATCGATGAGTCCTTGGTCCTCTTCCGTGGACGTCTCTCTTTCCGCCAGTACATTCCGTCGAAGCGTCACCGCTTCGGGATCAAATTCTTTGTACTGTGTGACTGCGAGACAGGATACGTACTGGATCTTATCATATATACCGCTACTGATGTCGACATTCCGAACGACCCTTTGGGTCTTTCAGGGTCAGTTGTCAAGACACTGATGGAGCCGTATCTAGATGCCAACCGTATCCTGTTCACTAACAACTTCTACACCTCTCGTCTCCTTGCCAGGTATCTCCTTACAAGGAGAACAGGAAGCTGTGGAACTGTTAGGTCAAACCGGAAACACTGGCCCCGGTTAGAGAAGACGCAGAAAGGAGACATCTTCCGGAAGAAGAGCAGCAGTGAGAACATACTGGCTATTTGTTGGCACGACACAAAGCCAGTCAATGTCCTCTCCACCTACCACAAGTCCGCATTGCGAGATAGCGGGAAGAGGAGATACCAGCAGGACCGTGTCACAGGCAACAGGACTGTAGTTGTTATCTCCAAACATGACGCTGTCCTGGAGTATAATGTGAACATGCGGTTGGCGGACAAAAGTGATATGCAGATCACTGCTGTTGACTGCCTGAGGAAGACCTGTAAATCGTACAAGAAGGTCGTACTCCATCTTCTTGATGTCACTGTCCTCAACGCATACAACCTGTGGATGACGCACACAGGAAAGAAGAGCTCTGTAAGGCTGTTCTCCAAGGACATCATCGAGGCCATCCTCCGTAAACACGGAACCACACGTGCGGCACAAGTTCCGAGGGAGATCGTGGATTTGCCCAGCCGCCTTGAGTGCCGGGACTACCTCGCGACCCACAGGCTTGTGACTGTACCTCCCAACCTTACACAACTTGCTGCTGGCCGGATGGCCGGAAAGAAGGTGTGCCACGTCTGCAGTCACTCGACAAGGAGGCCCCGACATAGGAGGGAAGTCGCGTCCAAGTGTAGTCGGTGTGATGTGGGACTCTGTCCTATTCCTTGCTACACCGAGTACCACACACTGGAACACTTCTAACCTCCTCCCTTCTTGCCAATCATTCATAACTTCATTCAATCATTCATTCATCTATTTCAAAGTACCTCATGAATTCATGTCATTCAATCATTCACATGGTGGAATAGCACACTACTTAAACACAAGTGCATTCATCATCATCAGCAACATCACCCATTACATCCATAAGTTTCGAATCTCAGCTATCCATCTGGTTCTTGGTCCACCTCATACATCCATGTTATTCATTCATACATACATTCATACACTCGCTATAGGCAGTTCTGCCTTTTGTCTACCTCAATCACATTCATACACTCGCTATAGGCAGTTCTGCCTTTTCCCTACCTCAATCACATAACTGCCTTTTACCTACCTCAATCATATAACTGCCTTTTGCCTACCTCAATCACATGTGGATTACACCTCCTGGGAACACCACAAAACTAAAAATGAGTCGTCAACACTACCCCATAGGGAGATTTGGAAATGTGTTGAAATAATATTATATATAAAACAAAACAAAAATTCCTGCAAAGCAAGCGAAACAGAGAGAGAGAGAGAGAGAGAGAGAGAGAGAGAGAGAGAGAGAGAGAGAGAGAATGCAGAAACTGAACTGAAGAAAGAGTGAAAAAGATATAATAATACAGAAATATTACAAGCAAATAAAGAAATAGAGGGATTAGAGAAAATAATAATGAGAATTACATATACTGATGAGGCAGAGAGAGAGAAAGAGAAAGAGAATACAGAAACTGAACTGCAGAGAGTGAAAAAGATATAATAATACAGAAATAGTACAAGCAAATAAAGAAATAGAGGGATTAGAGAAAATAACAATGAGAATTACATATACGGATGAGGAAGAGAGAGAGAGAGAAAGAGAGAGAATACAGAAACTGAGCTGAAGAAAGAGAGTGAAAAAGATATAATAATACAGAAATATTACAAGCAAATAAAGAAATAGAGGGATTAGTTAGAGAAAATAATAATGAGAATTACATATACGGATGAGGAAGAGAGAAAGGGAGAGAGAGAGAGAGAGAGAGACAGAGCGTGCGAGAGAGGGAAAGCGAGCGAGCCAGAGAGAGAGACAGACAGGAGTGAGAGAGAGAGAGAAAGAGAGAGAATACAGAGAATACAGAAATAAGGAGAAATAAGAGAAAAATAAGACTGATAACCGAAGGAATAGTAGACGCGCGGGAGGCCGAAGTCAGGGCAAAGCGAACGCACATCCGAACGTGCCCGGGAAATAGACCAAAAAGTAACCCCCTCTTCCTCACCTCTTCCCACCCTCCACACTTGTTCACAACATCCAGAATAGACTTATATGGGGAGACGAAGAGTTGATCTTTCCAAAAATGACTGTTTCGTTCGCATTTGAGCCATAGTGACGGCGCTAGGGCGAGTGAAAATGAGCGAATATTTTGGGATTATGCCCACTGGGCGGCACGGTGTAAAATACCTTACCACCCGCTCTTTGAGTGTTAAGGCATATCGTCAATGATGGAGGGGCCACTAATATATATAAATATATTGCGCCGTTTTTTTGTATTTCCGATTTATTGCGACACAGCCCCTTGGCATAGGTAGCTGACCACGGAGTAAAAAATAATTACCTAATTTCCGAGTCACCTAATTCCGTGATAAAAAAAAAAAAAAAAAAAGTGAGTTGCAAAACCACCTGTCCTGAGTTGTCTGATCACTCTGAAAAGATTATACAGTGCTTGGGTTTCAAGCCTATCAAATTTGTATTGTATTTTCAAACTAATTTCCACCCTAATTCAGGAACTAGTTGACCTAGAGAGAAAAATTAAAAAATCCTTTTCCTCCTTACATCATCCTCTATAAGTGTGCGAAATCTCATTTTAAATCAGATGAAGTTCAGTGTCACCACCTAGTAAATACCGGGCGGTCCCCTTCAGAGCCTGTAAATTGCCTTGTATTGCCAGGACATTCCAGAACGTCTCCCACAGCCAATGGGTTACGAGAGAAATAAAACAAAAATAGTATGCCTGAAATGTATTATTATATTCTCATAATTAACAGCATATTTCGCTGAGATGCACAAGATGTCTATCTATCTATCTATATGCTCAGGCCCAATCCCCATTTTTCCTATTTATATTTTCATTTTCTATTTTATTCTATTTTATTATTTGTTTTCCTTTTTTCTTGGGGTGGCCGACTCAAGACAGAGCAAGAACAGGGAAAACACAAAAACCACATAAAACAACGAACAAACACAGATGAAAACACAAATTCACACATATCTAGGTCATCCAGGAGAAAACCCAGAGACCAGGGTCACCAAAGTCGCTCCAGCACTCCCCCGGCCCCCGACCACCCGGAGAGGTTCCGATCTCGGCAGGCAGACATGCAGCGGAGCCGAAGCCACAAGCCCGCCCACCACACTTCCAGGCGCACCCTTCATATTAATTATTATGCTCCTTCCAACAACAAACAAGATGTAGGCTTCACAAAATGCCGTCAGCTAAGAAAACGATACATAATGTAAATGTTGAATCAAGACTAATGCTCTATTGACACAATATTGACATGCATTCCAATTGTGAATTTCCCCCAAGGCATCTCCACTTCAGCACTGACACTACCTTAATATACCTTAATACTGTCTATCTCACCCAGCTTGCTTCACTGCTTGATGGATTTTTTTTTTTTTTCTATGTGATTGAGGGAGGCAAAAGGCATAATTGCCTATAGCGAGTGCCTCCCACATAGTTGAAAGAGTGACAGGGCCAAAATCAAGGGACGTTCGAGCCAAAATGCCTGGACACACGGAGTTTGAAGCAATTTAAGTCATAGGAAGAGGGAAAGACTGATTCTGGGAGAGAGTTCCAGAGCTCAGCTGTTGAGTAGAAGAAAGTTTGAGAGTAATGTTTCACTCTTGGGTTGGAGAGTTGCACAGAGTAGGGGTGGGATTGATTTGCAAGACGGGTACCACATGCCCTATGTAAAGGAGGTGGTATGCACTGGGATAGCTCTGAGGAACACTGATTATTATAGTAGCGATAGAATAGCGAGAGAGATGCAACATTGCGGCGGAGAGAGAGAGATTGCAGAGAGTTGGTGAGTGGACGGGAGTTAATGATACGAAAGGCCTTCCTTTCAACTTTGTCTAGGAGAGCGGTGTGAGAGGAACCTCCCAACACATGTGAACAATACTCAATACAAGGGCGCACTATGCCCCTGTACAGAGCAAGAAGCTGTGCAGGGGAAAAGAACCCCCTAAGGCGGTTGAGCACACCCAGCTTCTGGGAGGCTGCCTTAGCAAGGCTGGTAATATGGTCCTTCCAAATGAGAGCAGAAGAAAAAGAGACACCAAGAATATTGAGAGAAGATGAAGGGTTGATTTTTGAATTGTTGAAGAATAAGGGATAGTCCGCTGGGAGATCCTGACGGGTAGATAGATGAAGAAATTAGGTTTTGGAAGCATTAAAGTTAACAAGGTTTTCTCTGCCCCAATTGGAAATAGTATTTAGATCAGAATTTAAGAGTTCTATGGCTTCATTATGTTTGTCGTTGAGGGATTGCTGGCTGGGGCGTTCTGGAAAACTAATGGAGTAGTGTAAGGTTGAGTCGGCTGCGTATGAATGGATGGGAATTAAGGTACAGTTAAGGAGATCATTTATAAAAATTAGAAAGAGAATAGGAGATAGGACAGAGCCCTGAGGAACACCGGAGTTTATAGGGTGAGGAAGTGAACAATGGCCGTCCACAACCGTGGCTATGGAACGGCCGGAAAGGAAATTAGAGACAAAGGCACAGATGGAGGGATAGAAACCGAAGGAGGGTAGTTTAGAAATTAAAGATTTATGCCAGACTCTATCGAAGGCTTTCGACATGTCTAGTGCAATAGAAAAAGTCTCACCGAAGTCCCGAAAGGAGGAATATGTGTGTGTGTGTGTATCCCCAGCATTGACAGCTTCGTAATCTACCTCCATGCTATCAGTTACACCCACCTTGTTGCACTATGAAGGTGTGTGTGTGTGTATATACAGAATATCTGTGTGTGTGTGTGTATCCCCAGCATTAACAGCTTCGTAATCTACCTCCATGCTATCAGTTACACCCACCTTGTTGCACTATGAAGGTGTGTGTGTATATATACAGAATATCTGTGTGTGTGTGTGTGTGTGTAAATCCCCAGCATTGACAGCTTCGTAATCTACCTCCATGCTATCAGTCACACCCACCTTGTTTCACTATGAGGGTGTGCTCGAATGTATACAGTATATCCGAGTGTTTGTGTGTGTACGAGTATTAGTGATGAGCAGTTGGGTAAGGACTGAATGATAAGAGGGAGGTTTTGAGATGGGATGGGATAATAATAATTTGATTTTTTTTGTTCATTGCCTAATTAGAGAATTTGGTCTAGTAGATTGCAAATGTGTAGGAGAGAGAGAGAGAGAGGGATATTATATATGAGCACGTTATGAGTGGTTTTCAGAATCAAAAAGATAGTATTGATGGTCAAATTGAGGCCAAGTCATAATTGATCTGTGTGTACTTAGGACTAGAAGAATGATTTCAGCTGTATTGCATTATGATTGGGATGGAAATAGAAGAGAGAGATGGTTGTGCTTGACTGTGCAAGTGATTGTGGGTGCTTCCGAACTGGACCGAGATTATATTATACAGGTCTCATTACTTTGGTACTTAATGTATGACCCTTCTGTGCATGGTGACGTCACGAGGCGAATAATGAAGGTTGACCAGTCATCTGTGAGTAGTGGAGTAGGATGCACGTCATATTCGGAGGTCTATAGACAATGCCTTCTAACCAGGTCTTATTAATTCTTCCATATATTGGTCTATGATAGTGATGTCTGTCAAATGGTTGAATATGATAGTGATGTGGGTCAATTGTTGAAATCAAGTAGTAATGTCTACCTGATGTTGAAATGTGGTACTAATTTCTGGCAGATGATGGAATAGTGTAGTTACGCTATTCTATTGCTACTACAATAGGCTAATCATGTTCCTCAAAACTCTCTCAGTGCATACCACCTCCTCTACGTAGGGTACATAGTACCCGTCTTGCAAAACAATCCCACCCCTATTCTGTAAAACTCTCCAACACAAGAGTGAAACGTTACTCTCAATCTGTCTTCTATTCAACAGCTGAGCTCTGGAAGTCTCTCCCTGAATCGATCTTTCACTCATCCTATGACTTTAAATTGTTTCAAACTCCGAGTGTCTAGAAATGTTCGCTCATTTGGTACCTCAGGGGACTCCAGCAGTTTTAATACCATTTATAGTACTAATTGAAACAATCAGAAATATTATTCGTCCTGGAACATTAGCAGTCCGATTAGCTGCTAATATAATAAACGTTCCTTGATTTTGACCCTGTCTCTCTTTAAACTCTGGGGTAGACACTCGTCACAGGCAGTTTTTCCTTTTGTCTCCCTCATCCACATAGAATACAAAATGCTGCAATTGGAGAGTGATCTCTGGCAGGTGATGGAATATTGTAGTTACGTATGCCAAATGCTGTAATTGGATTGTCATTGTGAGGTCTGCCAGATAATGGATTTTTTTTTTTTTTTTTTGTTTTTTTTGAAGAGACAATGAACGGAGGAAGGAAAAACACATATAAAACAAAAAGGTCCATGTGCCTAAAGGCATTCTCCATTCATAAATGTTTTGTAACAACTGGATTTAAACATTTGTAGATTGTAAGTTTGTGGAAAGCAATTTGAGGGAAGTGAATTCCAAAGAGTAGTAGCTCTGGGGATAAATGAATTCTGATAAGCAGAAGTTCTGCATTGTGGAGGAGAAAGTGTAAATTCATGGGCGCTCTCAGCTGCCCTAGTTCTACGCGGAAAGATGTGGAGAGGCGGCACAATTGAAGCAAGTTCCTCGGAACAATTGCTGTGAAAATATCTGTAGAATAATGCAAGGGATGCAACGTTTCTTCGTATGGATAATGTAGGAAGGTCCTGTGTGATTGCAGGGTTATTTATTAATCTAATAGCTTTATTTTGAATTTTGTCCAACTGCCTCAATGCAACCACTCCACTTCCACCCCACAGAGGTGAACAGTAATCCATCTGAGAACGCACATGACTTTTATATATTACGGCCAACTGCTCGTCAGTGAAGAATTCTCGAACTCTGTACAGGAGTCCCAGTTTTTTAGAGGCATTCTTAGCAATACTTCTAACATAATGTGTCCAGCTCAAGTTAGTAGTTAATGTTACACCGAGAATGTCAATACTAGGGGAAGTGGGAATATTTACATCATTAAAAATATATGGGAGTCAGTGAGATTCTGTCGGTTAGAAAATTGAATGTACTTGGTTTTCTGTGCATTAAAGGAAACTAGATTCTTTTGTCCCCATTCATTAATTCTAGAAAGGTCCTGGTTCAGAGAAATTGCAGTGATTATTTTTGAATTTATAAGATCGGGTTGGGTGAAAGAATTGGTAAATGTGAAGGAACTGTAGAGTGTTGAGTCATCTGCGTAGGAATGTATTGGATTATGAGTGCTAGATATGAGATCATTGATATGAATGAGTAACAGAGTTGGGGCCAAAACTGATCCCTGGGGAACACCAGCATTTATTGAGTGAAATTGAGAATAAAGGCCATCTACCATTCCACGTATTTTTCTGTTATGAAGATAAGAAGAAATTAGTGGAACTAATGATGCAAGGCCGTAGCGTGACATCTTCGACAATAAGGATTGATGCCAGACTCTATCAAATGCCTTTGATATATCCAGTGCTATTGTATGTGTTTCACCATGTTGGTCTGTAGCTTGGTTGATTTGATGCATAAGAAGGCAAAGAATGTCTGCAGTTGATCGACATCGTCTAAAACCATATTGCCTATCACTGATTAATTTATTATTCTCAAGATGCTTAATTATGTGATTATTTAATATCATTTCAAAGACTTTACCAAGAGTGGAAGTTATAGCTATTGGTCTGTAGTTTGATGGATCTGAAGAGGCACCTTTTTTAGGAACTGGATGGATGTTTGCTTCTTTCCAGGGTACTGGGATGCATGAGGTAGGAGTACACAGACGGAACATTTTTGCCAATACAGGAGCGAGCACCAAGGAGCAATTCTTAAGTACTATTGGAGGAATTTCATCTGGACCAGGAGCCTTATCTACTGAGAGATTCTGCAAAATAGTTTTGACATGTCTGGTGTGGATCTTAAGTGAGGGAATTTCAGGCGAATTAAAATTAAGTACAGGGACATCTTGATTTATTCATCTAAGGTTGAGTTGGTGGAGAAAATATCCGCAAGAAGGTTAACTTTACCTCGTGGGTCACTTACAAGATTGCCAGTCGGAGATTTTAATGGTGGAATGGATGAAGCAGTAGTGAAGTTGGATTTGAATGAGGTAAGAGTAGACCAAAATATTTTGTTATCATTTGGATTATTTAGAAGTTTATTTGCCTGCTTGTGGAGAAAGTTTGATTTAGTTAGGTTTAATACAGTTTTGGCATGATTTCTGATGTTTCTAAAGTAATTAAAGGCTTCATGTGTTTTTGATCTTGTGTATGCATTGTAGGCTATTGCTTTTTGTTCAGTTACTCTAGCACAATTATTATGGTCAAACCATTTAGGTGAATTAGATCTTTTACTGTACTTTTGATGAGGAATAAAAGTTTCCATTCCAATTTTTACAAAATCTTGTATGTGGCTCAAGGTGGAGTGTGCATCAATAGAAAAGAAAGAGGTCCAGGGAATATCAATAAAGACACATTGAAGACCCTCCCAGTCTGCCCTATCGTAATGCCATTTAGTCACCAAAACAGGTTCAGAGTGGGAAGGTGTGGTAAGTGATAGACAGGTGGCCTGTATCAGACAGTGATCAGAAGATCCAAGCGGGGACCTCACTGTAACATCATAATTTTCTGAATTGGTTGTTAAAAATAAGTCCAGTAGGTGGGAATTATGATTAGGATTATCTGGTACACGGGTGGGTTGGTTGACTAGTTGAGTGAGATTAAATGAGTCTGCAAATAGCTCACATTCAAGACCAGCATCATCAGCCCTGGCTGAATGAGTGAGCCATTCAACATTATGGACATTAAAATCACCCAACACAGTTATTTCAGAAGAAGCATTTAAGTTGAGGACACTGGGTTGTGAGGACAGAGAATCAAAAAGACTTTGATCTGGAGGAGTATTTGGGGAACGGTAGATGCAACATATGTATTTAAATTTACCAGCAGAAATTAATTTGTATATAGAATAATCAAAATAGGGACAATTGAAACTAGTAACCTCCTCCAGGGCAATTTCAGATTTTGCGAAGCAACATACACCTCCTTTAGGTCTGAAATTTTGGAGCAGTTGATAACGTGGAAAATTAAATCCAGACGTGTCAGATGTGGATAATACTTGAGTCTCTGTCAAAAAAAGGAGAGTAGGGGATTCTGCTTGAAGAAATTGGTGTACAGAAATGATGTTTGAGTGAAGTCTGCCAGATAATGGAATATTGTATTTACGTATGTCATATATGCTGTAATTGGAGAGTGATGTCTGCTAGATGATGGAATATTCTAGTTATGTATGACACATGATGTTATTGGAGAGTGATGTCTGCCAGATGATGGAATATTGTAGTTACGTATGCCAAATGCTGTAATTGAATTGTGTCATTGTGATGTCTGCCACATGATGGAATACTGTAGTTACGTATGTCAAATGTTGTAATTGGATTGTGTCATAGTGATGTCAGGCAGATGATGGAATATTGTAATTACGTATGTCACATGCTGTAATTGCATTGTGAGGTCTGCAAGATGATGGAATATTACATGTGATGTCTATAATATATTCGAATAAGGTAGTGATGCCTGCCAGATGCTGGTATTGATGCCTGCCAGATGTTGGCATTTGGCAGTAATGTGTAACATATGATGTAGAATTGTTGTAATGCCTGTCAGATATTACGTCAGGTCGTCAAAGAGGCAAAAGGCAGAAAGACGATTTTTAGCCCTCCTACCTATAATATACTGCCAGCTGAGGGGAGAGGGACAGTTGCCAAGACGATCTTTAGCCCTCCTACCTATACTATACTGCCAGCTGAGGGGAGAGGGACAGTTGCCAAGACGATCTTTAGCCCTCCTACCTATAATATACTGCCAGCTGAGGGGAGAGGGACAGTTGCCAAGACGAACTTTAGCCCTCCTACCTATAATATACTGCCAGCTGAGGGGAGAGGGACAGTTGCCAAGACGATCTTTAGCCCTCCTACCCATACTATACTGCCAGCTGAGGGGAGAGGGACAGTTGCCAAGACGATCTTTAGCCCTCCTACCTATACTATACTGCCAGCTGAGGGGAGAGGGACAGTTGCCAAGACGATCTTTAGCCCTCCTACCTATACTATACTGCCAGCTGAGGGGAGAGGGACAGTTGCCAAGACGATCTTTAGCCCTCCTACCTATACTATACTGCCAGCTGAGGGGAGAGGGACAGTTGCCAAGACGATCTTTAGCCCTCCTACCTATACTATACTGCCAGCTGAGGGGAGAGGGACAGTTGCCAAGACGATCTTTAGCCCTCCTACCTATACTATACTGCCAGCTAAGGGGAGAGGGACAGTTGCCAAGAGTTAAAAAAATCACTATTTATTCCTAGAATGTTCAAACCACTGATACCAAGTTCTGCCGAGACACAATGCGAACTAATAAAATACAATATATTGCTTTCATACTTTACTTATAGCTACAGAGAGTAAAATCATTTCCTCTGAAACAAGAACTATATTTTCAAACGCTTCCAATATTCATTTCACATATTTCTAACCAAACTGTGAATCAAAAGGAAATTCAATTACAATAGGAACATCAAAATGTAGTTTAAATAGGGTTTGATAATACAACCATGGACGGACGAGGCTCCAGTTACCAGCAGGAAATAGTCAGCCAAGGAAATTCACTCCAGTATTTTTATTCCGCTCAGAAAACTCCAATGTTCGAACGGTGGGGGAATGTTTTTGTTTTTCTTTTCCATTGAACATGAATCATTGTGTAGCTTCCATGTGGGTAATTTATGCTCACTTGTGCTCATCGTATTTGTTTTAACCCCGACACAGACAGAGGGCTGGTACTACAAAATCAAACTGATAACCTCATCATCCTTAATGACATCCATCAACATACCCATATTTCCCACCAAGCCCTCTATAACCCATCATCTCCAGACATCACCTTTTGCTCCCCAGAACTCGCCCCCACAACATCCCGGAGGGTGGTCAGAACCTTAGGCTCTGACCACCTCCCGATCATTATCACCACCAAAACCAGACTCACCCCAGCTATCCACAAACACACATACAGTACACTAATTATAAAAGAGCTAACTGGGAAGCATTCACAAATGAGACAGAACAACACTTCACAACTCTAAACAGTAGGCCAACACCCATCACTAACATCAACAATGCTGTGCACATACTCAATAAAACTATCCAAAACGCTGACAAGAAACACATTCCAAGAGGTAACAGAAAAAGACACAACCCCAACTTCACACCAGAAATTCAAAACCTCATCAGACAACGCAACATACCAAACACTCCCCAGCACCCCACACAAAAGACATCACACAACAAATCCAAGCACTCAACACCCAGACTAACAACAAAATACAAGAACAACAAAAACTAAATTGGAATAACTTCTTACAAACACTTGGTCACAAAACAAACCCCAAAAAACTCTACAAAACACTAAACAGCATCACACTTTCCAACAGCAACACAACACAATCACATGCTGCAATCACAACAACAGACTACTCCTTCATATAAACAACAAGCAAACACTCTCATCAATCACTCCTCACATGTCAGCCACCTAAAACCTCACAAAGACGACCGACGTGTCATCCGACGTAAGAGACAATTCCCCACAGACCCTGACTATACACCCTTCACCAATCACCAGACAAAGCATATCATCAATAAATCTCAAGCACTCACCCACCTGTGGCCTAGACACATAAGCAACATACACCTCAGACACCTGGGACCACAAGGCATACAAGTACTCACTAACATATCAAACTACAGTTATTCATACAACACAATACCAGACATTTGGAAGCATGGTATCATCATCACATTCCCCAAACCCAACAAAGACTCCACGCTACCCTCCTCGCACCGCCCCATCACACTCCTTTGCACCCCCTCCAAAGTCATGGAACACCTAGTATTACAGCTAATTACATCCGACCTACCCCTAGCTCCAACACAACATGGCTTTAGGCCACTGCACTCCACAAACACTTCTCACAGACCTTACACAAAGAGCTTTTGACGGCATCAACTCGGCTAGACCACCACACAGATCACTATTAGCCACACTCTACATTAGTAAAGCCTTCGATGCCATCCCCCGCCACAACCTAACAAACAAAATCTACAACACAAACATGCACAACAACACAAAAAGGTGGCTGGCCAACTTCCTAGCAGGCAGATATGCACACGTATTTTTTGCCAGTCAGTTGTCTAGAATCAGAAACTTTTCAAACGGAGTCCCACAAGGATCCGTCCTATCGCCCGCACTCTTCAATCTGTACATGCACGATATAAATACACCCAATACGCCCCAAATAAACTTAGCCTCCTATGCAGATGACATAACACTCACATGCACACACCATGACCCAAAAAGAACAACAGATCTCCTTCAACCCTATCTCAACACACTACATGGCTGGTGCACTACAAACAGACTTAATCTAGCCCCAGCCAAATCCACCGCAACCCTGCTCACAGCTGGACAGGAGAACACGAATACATCCCTCAACTCACCATAAACAACACACCCCTAACACATACACACACACCCAAAATCCTAGGAGTAACATATGATACTCATATGACATTCAAACAGCACACCACAAACATTAAAAAGAAACTGACACCCAGACTTAACACCTTCAGGTCACATGCTCACACAAAATTTGGACACAACAAAGAAACCACCACCACAGTATATAAACAATACATAAGATCAGTGATGGAATACGCAAGCCCAGCCTGGCCTTCTAAGCTAGCTGAAACACATCATATAAGACTATTCAAAACAAAGCCCGAAAGATCATTACAGGCTGCACAGCCACAGATCACCTACATTAAGAAACCAAAATCCTCAAAGTCAAAGACCATCTGGACATGAGAGGCAGTCAATTCCTGGCAGCAGCCTCCACGAACCAGGACCACCCACTAAATTACATGGCAACACACCCACAGACACCAAGAAATATCAAAACAACACCCAGCACACGGTATCACACACAATAATTACTGTTCTTTCTCCCTCCCTGCCCACCCCAAACCAACTTCCAGAAGCACATCCATACTCATATCTCTCGCCGATCCATCCACTCACTCACAGACAACACGCAGCTGCAAGCACAACCTCCCGAAATCCATCCTTCTGAATCCTCCCTTCCTCGCGAGGACCGAGTCCACCTGGCCAGGCTGAGATGCAGACACCATCCAGCTCTCCTGAGCTATCAGAAGAGACTGGATGACTCCGTCGTCGACACCTGCCCGGGATGTAACACAGCACCCCATACCATTAAACACATCATAGAAGACTGCATTTCACACAACCACATACACCCAACAACACAATCTACACTCAATGAGAGCTCTGTGGGAAAGCCCGATCGTGGCCATGGCCTTCCTCAGGGACTCGGGGCTGTTCGGCCAGGCAGCTTAGGGAACAACAACAAGAAATTCTTGTAAGACATCATATATATGGGTATTAACTACCCTACCTTTTCTGTATAATAGTACCTTGTTTACAAATTTACAAATCTCATCAAGGTACAGAGCTTGAAGCAGTTTAAGTCATAGGATGAGGGCGAGAATTTACTTGTTGGGTAGAAGAAAGACTGAGAAAATCGGTTCATTCTTGGGTTAAAAAGTTGGACTGAATAGAAGTGGGAATATCTTGAAAGACGGATGCCACCTACTCCCCGTAAGGGAAAAGGTACTGAGAAAGCTCTGAAAAACGCTGATTGTATTAGCGGTAGAAGAGAGAGATGCAACACTGGCGTGTATTGAGAGATTGTAGGGAATTAGAGGAGGTGAGTTGATGAGATGAAATGCTTCTGACTCTACAATTTCGAGAAGTGCGGTATGGGTAGAACTTCCCCACTCATGAGAACAGTATACTCAATACATGGGCGCACTGTGCCCCTGTACAAAGCAAAAAGCTGTGTGGTGGTAGAAGAACCTATGGAGATGGTTGAGCACATCTAACTTCTGAGAAGCTGTTTTTAACAAGAGTGGTGATATGGTCTTTCCAAGAAAGATAAGAAGAAAAGAGACGCCAAGAATACTGAGAGAAAACAAAGGTTTGAATTCTGTGTAGTTGAAGAGTACAGGATAGTCATGTGGAAGACTGTGCCGGGTAGATAGATGGAGAACTTGGGTTTTGGCAGCATTGATATTAACAAGACATGGGCTGGTCTATCAGAGTGAGAACTGAGCGATCTCTGCCATACCCATAGCTTACTCTGACTGTTCCTTTAACTTATATATTTTCTAGATCTCAAGTGACGGCGTCTTTTCCGTGGATTGACCTCCCAATCTACCAAGATTGGAAGCCAAAGCGTCACATTTTTCCCTTGCCCTCAACTTTCTCTTCATAATTGCTGAGGGGCACAGGGCCCTGGGTGGGGCTTTGGTTTCCCGGGCGTTTCTGCATCCTCCTCAGCTCCCCGCCATGGAGTGGCTTCGGTCACCCAGGCTTTATTGTGGTCGGCAGGGAGGGTTCTGTGGGGGCGCTCGGTTATGGCCTTGGAATTGCTCGGGGCCTTGGGGCTGTTCGGCCAGGCAGCTTGGGGAACAACAACAACAACAACAACAAGATTTACTCTGCCCCAGTCAGAAATAGTTGTTAGATCAGAATTTAGGCATGCTATGGCCTCACTACATGAGTTTTGGAGTGATTGCATGCTGGGATGATGATAAAAACTAGATGAATAGTGTAAGCTAGAGTCATATGAGTTGATAGGACTAGAGGTAGCCTATATGTGCAGGTGAGATCATGACATACAATGGTTTAACGTCATTTTTCCATTACATGCATTGTAACGGCTCAGACGGGGTTGCCTTTCAGTAGTTGGAGTGTATTGTAGTACAATAAAGTCCTGCCACAGCACTGCCCCACCAAGTCATCACTGTAGCTGATGTTGGTATAATGCTAACCATGTCTCAGCAAGATTCAACAGAGTATCCCTGCAGCACTTGCACCTGCAGTATCTGCAACCACACCAGCCTTAACAGTGTTACAAAAGACAGCACCACAACAAGACTCTACTGTATATTAGGTAATTGGATTATAGAACAATAAAGTCCTGCCTCAACACTGTTCCAACATGCAAACACTGTTGCTGACACAGGTGTGGTGTCAAACAGCGCCCCGGTAAGATTCAGTCCCCTGTGGCACTTATCCGCACCCAACCAGCCTCAGCAGTGCCATACCAAGACAGTGCTAAGATAAAGACTTTATTGCATAGTAATGGCTGTTGGTCCACAAGTCTATCGCCATTAATGAATGTTATACATAAACCTGGAGATAGGACAGAGCCGTGTGGAATACCAGAAATAATAGTTTGAGGAAGTCAACGATGGCTGTCCACAACCACAGCTATGGAAGTACGACCAGAAAGGAAATTAGAGATAAAGGCGCAGATAGAGGGATAGAAGCTGAAGGAGAGTAATTTTGAAATAAGTTATTTGTGGCAGACTATCGAAGACTTTCGATATGTCTAGCACAATAGAAAAGGTCTCACTGAAGTCTCAAAAGGAGGATGACCAAGAATTAGTGAGATAGGGAAGAAAAGCGTGAACAAAAGGAACGAAGGAGATGAGGACCCGCAAACAACAACAACCACTGCCACCACGCCACCAAGACAAGAGGAGACCATTGAGCATCCTCACCACACTTCGCTCGGGTCGCATGTATTACCCAGGCACTTCCTCCGACCCCAGGAAAGAACATACCTGTGCGGACATCAACAGACAATGATGCACAAACCAGAGATGGGATGGGGAAAGAATAGTGCATACCTCTCAACACACCACGCACCCTTCTTGCCCTGAGACGCACCACCGACATGGCGGTGATTCACTGAAGTGCTACCGCAGTCAACCCAGACCCTCCTCCAAGCACAGCCGCCCCTCTAGCCGCGAAATGCCCCACCGAGGAGAACGACGGAAATGGTAAGACTACCTCAGCCCAGTAGAGTTGGATGGATATCAATACCACACAAGTCGGATTGATAACCAGAAGACTTGGGCCTGTTTACCGAGAAATTGCCTTGAGGGAGTAAGACACTGGTGTAACTACTCAACGCATTTCTCGAAGGTATCTTGGATTTGCTGGTGACCACTCAAAATCTTTACATTGCCTTGATACAGGAATTATTTTAGCTAGAGTATGCAGTACTGACCAAGCGCTCTAGTTTTAGTAAACCTAAAAAAAAACAGTAAGAGTGGATGGAAGAGCATAAGACACTGGTGAAACTGCTTCTTTCTAAGTCAGGACTCGTAGTTTTTTATTTATTTTTTTTCTATGTGAGTAAGGAAGACAAAAGGCAGAACTGTCTGTAGCCAGTGCATCCCCCATAGTTGAAAGAGTGACAGGGCCAAAATCAAGGGACGTTCGAGCCAAAATGCCTGGACACACAGAGTTTGAAGCAATTTAAGTCATAGGAGGAGGGAAAGACTGATTCTGAGAGAGAGTTGCAGAGCTCAGCTGTTGAATAGAAAAAAGACAGAGTAACGCTTCACTCTTGGGTTGGAGAGTTGCACAGAGTAGGGGTGGAATTGTGTTGCAAGACAGGTACCATGTACCCTAGCTATGTAGAGGAGGTGGTATACACTGGGAGAGCTCTAAGGAGCACTGATTATTGTAGTAGCGATAGAATAGCGAGAGATATGCAACATTGTGGCGAAAAGAGAGAGTTGGTGAGTAGGCGGGAATTAATGATACGAAAGGCCTTCCTTTCTACTTTGTCTAGGAGTGCGGTGTGAGAGAATCCTCCCCACACATGTGAACAATACTCAATACAAGGACGCACTGTGCCCTGTACAGAGCCAGAAGCTTGAGGCAGTTCAGCACACCCAGTTTCTGGGAGGCTGCCTTAGCAAGACTAGTAATATGGTCCTTCCAAGTGAGAGCAGAAGAAAAAGAGACACCAAGAATATTGAGAGAAGATGAAGGATTGATTTTTGTATTGTTGAAGAACAAAGGATAGTCCTCTGGGAGTTCTGGACGGGTAGATAAATGAAGTAATTGGGTTTTGGAAGTATTAAAGGCAACAAGCTTGGTTTTCTCTGACCCAATTGGAAATAGTAGTTAGATGAGAAGATAATAGTGTTCTATCTATCTATCTATTGCCGGACGCCTTACTCCCCTTACGAGGGTGGCCATACACAGAATGCCCCCAAGCGGACCCAATCCCTGTGAGAGGGACAACCCGAGCCAGTTTAGTGAAGGACTTACAGGATTGACCACTCAATTTAGGATCCGTCCGACTCCGAGGCCCTCTGTGTATCTTGTTAGCACTATTTTTCTACAGTGGTGTTCGGTTAATCCATCCACTAACCTGCCTTACCCTTAGGTAAGCAGTACGGATTTGTATCAGGTTTACTCCCCTAGACAGGTTGCCAACCAAGGCTGACGAGTCCCATCCTCCCGGATTTGTATAAGGTTGTCTCCCCTAGATGAGTTGCCTACCAAGGCTAACGAGTCCCATCCAATAGTGTTCTATGGCTTTATTATGTTTGCTTTTGAGGGATTGCAGGCTGGGGCATTCCGGAAAACTAATTGAGTAGTGTAAGGTATAGAGTCGTTTGCGTATGAATGTATGGGACTGGAGGTAGCCTACAGTTGAGAAAATAATTTATGAAAATTAGAAAGAGAATAAGAGATAGGACAGAGCCCTGAGGAACACCGGAGTTGATAGGATGAGGAAGTGAGAGATGGCCGTTCACAACCGCAGCCATGGAACGGCTGGAAAGGATATTAGAGATAAAAGCACAGATGGAGGGATAGAAACCGAAGGAGGGTAGTTTAGAAATTAAAGATTTGTGCTAGACTCTATCGAAGGCCTTTGATATGTCTTAGCGCAATAGAAAAGATATCATCGAAGTCCCGAAAGGAGGATGACCAAGATTTAGTAAGATATGAAAGAAGATCACCAGTAGAGCAACCCTTAAGGAAGCCATACTGGGGATCTGAGATCAGATTATGAGAAGAGATATGCTTAAGAAATTTGGAAGCAAGAATAGTTTCAAAAACTTTAGAAATATAAGAGATGAGAGCAATATTGGATGATAGTTGGAAGGTTGAGAGCAGTCACCCTTCTTTGGGACAGGTTGAATGAGAGCAAACTTCCAGCATGAAGGGAAGACGTTAAAGGAGAGACAGAGACGAAAGAATTTGCCTAGGCAGGGAGTCAGCACAGAAGCACAGTTTTTGAGTACAACAAGAGGAACACCGTCCGGAACGTACGCCTTCTTAGTATCAAGCCCAGAGAGGGCAGAAAGTACATCTTTAGAAGAGATTAGGATATTATGCATAAGTAGGAGAGGAATAGCACCGGAATCATCCAAGGTGGAGCTTTTAGCAAAAGTTTGAGCGAAGAGTTCAGCTTTGTCAGAGGAAGAAGTGATGGTTGTGCCATTAGAGTGGAAAAGGGAGGGACAGACGAAGAATAAATATGGTTAGAGAGGTTTTGGCTAGATGCCATAAAGCTTAGGAAGGGCTAGAGTTGGATAGTTCAGTGCATTTATTATTGATGAAAGAGTGCTTGGCAAGTCGAAGAACATGTAGATTTGTCTTTATTACGGGCAGAAACATAAGAAGAATGAGATTCTTGAATTTTAAGGCGTCGATACCGTTTGAATGCTTCTTCCTTGTTGCGGACAGCAGTAAATCAAGCATGAGTAAACCAAGATTATTTTTCATTAGACTGAGAGAAAGAAAATGGAATGTATATATGCTTCTGAGATAGGGAAGAAAAGCAGCAAGGAAGAAAACCAAGGAGATGAGGCCCCGCATACACCAACAACCACTGCCACCAAGACAAGAGCTAGGGCACAAACGACTCCTCACCACACTTCCCTCGGGTCACCTGCATCACCTATAGGCACTTCCCCCAACCCCAGGAAAGAACATACAGTAGGGTCCCGCATAAAACGTGTTCAGATAAAACGAGTCTCGATTAAAACGAGCGACCAAAAATATTAATATTTAATTTTCGATAAGAACGAATGTGATCACATAAAACGAGTCCGCCGCCAAAGTGGGGCAAATCCGAGGAGTTCTCATATAGAGCGCCGAAATATCGTACAAAACGTACAAAATATCGTACGCTCCTGACGGAAATTGACGTTTTTTTTTTGTATTATTTTTTTGTTCTATGTGATTGAGGGAGGCAAAAGGCATAACTGCCTATAGCGAGTGCCTCCCCCATAGTTGAAAGAGTGACAGGGCCAAAATCAAGGGACGTTCGAGCCAAAATGCCTGGACACACGGAGTTTGAAGCAATTTAAGTCATAGCAAGAGGGAAAGACCGATTCTGGGAGAGAGTTCCAGAGCTCAGATGTTGAGTAGAAGAAAGTTTGAGAGTAACGTTTCACTCTTGGGTTGGAGAGTTGCACAGAGTAGGGGTGGGATTGAGTTGCAAGACGGGTACCACGTGCCCTACGTAAAGGAGGTGGTATGCACTGGGATAGCTCTGAGGAACACTGATTATTATAGTAGCGATAGAATAGCGAGAGAGATGCAACATTGCGGCGGAGAGAGAGAGATTGCAGAGAGTTGGTGAGTGGACGGGAGTTAATGATACGAAAGGCCTTCCTTTCAACTTTGTCTAGGAGAGCGGTGTGAGAGGAACCTCCCCACACATGTGAACAATACTCAATACAAGTGAACATTGACCATATTGGGCCACCAAAATACCGTGTTGACATAGAACGGCCTCGTTTATCGACCAATTTCTCGTTCTATGTGAGACCCTACTGTACCTGTGAGAACGGCACCTGATAACTATGCACCGAGCAGAGATAACCCCTCAAGACATCGTGGAGAGCAAACTGTGCATACATATCAACACACCACACGTCCTTCTTGCTCTGAGACGCACCACCGCCATGGCGTGGATTCCCAGAAGGGCTACCGCAGTTGACCCAGACCCTCCTCCAAGCACAGCTGCCCCTCTAGCCGTGAAATGCCCCACCGAAGAGAACGACGAAAGTGGTAAGACCATCTCAGCCCACCTCATCATCAGCAGAGTTGGATAGATACTAATACCACACTGGTAGGATTAATATCAGGAAGACTTGGGACTTTTAACCAAGAAATTGCCTTGAGGGTGTAAGATACTGGTGTAACTACTCGATGCATTTCTCAAAGGTATCTTGGATTTGCTAGTATCCTTGTTAGACCACACTGGTGACCACCCAACATCTTTACATTGCCTTGATACAGGATTTGCTATAATTACAGTATGCAGTACTGACAAGCGCTCTAATTCTAGTAAACCTACAAAAATAGTAAGGCTGGTTGGAAGAAGGTAAAACACTGGTGATACAGCTTCCTTCTCAGTCAGGACTCGTAGTGGAGGGTGTAAGACACTAGTGAAACAACTCCTTACTTAAGTCCTACGATACGAGAGCGTAAGACACTGGTGAAACGGCTCGTACTCGTATAAACCCAAGATCCAACATCAAAGTTCTTCCAGAGACTCCTGTAGGAATTCTGGGTTAAGGACTCATAGTGAAGGGCGTAAGACACTGGTGAAACGACTCCTTACTTAAGTCTTACGATACGAGAACGTAAAACACTGGTGAAACGGGTCGTATTCTTATAAGACCTCAACTCGCAGATTTTCAGAAGGCCCTCAAGGAAGTCTTCACTAACTCTGCAACCGTCACACGGCAGGATCACCACCACAGACCAGGACGTCATCGGGAATACAACGCAGCCGCATCTTCAAAGACTGTCGGAACCTGCCAAAAATCTCCCCCTTGAGGCGCATAGTGGATCCTCGATCGTGCTGTTATATAATTACCTATCCATGTCTGATCTAACATTGTACCTTTAATCATATGCTACTGTCAAATAAGAATAATTTATGCTTGTTCTCTTGTATTATATTATCATCTATTGCCTTCGTGCTTGTGTTTGAGTTGGTCTCCATTTCCCCAGTTGAGTAAGAACCTACCTAATTAGTCAATACAATCCCAGTAAAAACCTGGTATAACAGCTTCGATGCCCGAGAGGATTGCCTTGGTAATGCGTTCAGCACTCTCCGAGGGTCCCCGGCCACGGAAGCAAAAGTCATTCTATGGGAAATCAAAGAAATACTGCCGAAGAGCCTCCCAGTCAGCAGCGCCAAATTGCCATAAGCGCCGCCGGTTGGGAGGATCGGGTGGCCGTACCGGAGAGATAGACAGGTGACAGATATTAGTTTATGGTCAGAGGAGCCCAAAAGAGAGAAAAGCTTTATAGTACTGTATAAGCAGAAGGGTTAGAGGGTAGAAATAAGTCAAGATCGAGTGTTGGGTTGATCTCCGAAGCGATCCGGGATATGAGTGGGTTGCTGGACTAACTGCTCTAGAACGCTTAGGATAGAACAAATGTAGGCTTGTTCACCAGGTTGGTCAGTGGAAACAGGAGAACCATTGGCAGTGGTGAATGTTGAAATTTCCTAAATTGAAGATTTCTGCAAAAGGAGAGATAGATAGAATGTGTTCCACTTTAGAAGTTAAATAGTCAAAGAATTTTGGATAGTTAGTAGAATTAAGGGAGAGATAAACAGTGCAGAAATATTTAGTTTGAGTGGCAAGAAAGCTTTAGCCAGCGAGTTGAGAATTCAGAAGAATCAAAGTTGGGAACACGAGAGAAAGCAAGATTGTTGCATACACAGACGCGACATCCCACCTTTGGCTTGAAACCGAGGATAGAAATAGTAGGAGGATACAGAGAAGGATATGCTGTCAGTAGACCCAGACAACTGCATTTTGGTGAGAAAGAGATCAGGGTTGGCAGAGGAGAGGTGGTGTTCCACAGAGTGGAAGTTAGAGGAAAGGCCATAACTATTGCAAAAATTAATAGTAAGAGTAGAAGGTGGTGGTTCAGAGCATTTTGGCGAGTTGTTTCCAGGGGACATACCAATGGGGGCATTTCTGGTGCCCCCATCTGGGGACTCAGAGGCTGGTCATGGTTTCATCATGGATTTTTGTTTGTGAAATAACTAGTGTAGTATGTAAGGTGTTTATAGTATAATGCATTGATAGGAGGAGAAGGTGTTTTGGAGGGCAGGCTGGGGTTGCCCTCAATATTGATGAGGCACAGAAAGGATCAGCTAGGGAGGCCAGGTATAGAAACAGGAGTTCCAGCTGTCCTTATCAGCCACCTAGCACTTCCCAGGAGTAGCCTACCGCCCTGTTTGGCTGGTGCCTACAGCCTCGTCCTAAAAATTCTGGAGGTGGGATTCCCAGTCCCAACCTCCAGGGGCTATCTGCGCCACACTTTTGTTTCATGCATCAAGGATTTTTTTCCTCCTTTATGATAGCATTAATCAGCTCTGTGACCAATTTTACCCCAATATCTCCGGCTGCTTTTAGCATCTCAGCGACAATGCTGGAGCACCCAGCGGCTTTCTCGGACTCCATTTTATCTAAAGTACTTTTAACAGCGTTGTACCCTATCAAAGGAGGAGGACCTTGTACTGGGACTGCAGTGCTAAGCTGTTCTCTGTTCCATTCAAACTCCACATTAAGCAGTCTGTCATAATGCTCCTTCCACGACTCTCTGATTTCGTTTTCTGTGTAAACAGTCATGCCACTGTCGTTATTTATGCATCTCACACCCATGACGTCTTGGCTACAGTCCCTCACATTCATAGCTAATTTATAAACCCCAATGGTATTATTATGTAGGCTACTACAAACTTGTTCTATCACGCTATACTGTATGGTTTTCTTTGCCCGGTAGACCTCTCTTCTAGCATTGCGTTTGGCGGACAGGTATTCTTCCTTGCTGCCACCTTTTTTCCATACTTTGAAACATCTCTTCTCTCTGACTGCAGCTTCGACATCATTGTTCCACCACCATGAGAACTTATGTCTGGGTGGCCCCTTTGTTTTGCCACATACTGTAACTTTGTCTGTGGTATCGAGGAGGCTGCATTCTATACAATTCAATTTGCTATCAACATCATCTGGCCTAGCACCCATTCTCCTTTCAATTTCCATCATTTTGTTGTGGAATCTGTCTCTGTAATCCTCTTTTTCCAACAACCATACTTTCCTTTTTGGCAAATGAACTTTCTTTCTAACAGGAACTTTACTTAGGCACATATCACACACTAGGAGCTTGTGTTGGGGGATTCATTCTTCACCTGGTATGATCTTAGTGTCTCTAACCCATTTATAATCCATTTCCAGCCCCGAACAATGGCACAAGAAGTCTTTGTTGAGGTAAATCGCCTGTGGTAGAGTTTATTCTGATGGCGATGTTTCCGTTGAGGCTGCTACATGTAAGAAAGGGCCTGGTGGTGACAGCTGCGGGGAGGGGACTGGTGCGGGTACACACATACATACATAAAAATGTTAAGACTGAGTGTTCCATACATAGGAGCAGTTTCAGTCTCTTGTCCTAATGGCAGCGTTCCAGGCAACCCTGTTAAGGGCTGCTTCACTTGTAAAGTTCTTGGATTTGAGATCGGCACATATAGTCCAATCCCAGGTCTTCCTCGGTCCACCCCTTGGTGTAGCTCCCTCCACAATCACAGACCTGCATTTTTTCACCCAATTGTGTTCATCCATTCTCTCCACATGTCCATACCATTCCAGTCTACTTGTACACATCACCTCGCTAATACTCTTTATACCTAAAAGTCTCCTCAGCTCAACATTTGTTATTCTATCCTGTAGCCTAGCCCCACACATCCATCTCACCATTTTCATCTCATTATGTTCCATTCTGTTGACATCCTCTACTTTAACGGCCCATGTTTATGAGGCATACATCATTGCACTTCTAACACATGAGGCATACACCTTTCCCTTCAGGGGAAGAGGCATTCTTTTCATGGTCAGGATTGGCAGCAGTTCTCTGAACTTCCCCCAGCCACACCTAATTCTAGCAACAGTGGCAGCCTCGGCCCCACCACCGGCAGAGATGGTATCTCCTAGGTAACAATACTTGTTCACCAGCTCCAATGACTCATTTCCAAAATTCACAGCCACAGGATCATCACTTAACACAAGCTCGCCTTTGTACACTACGCACTCAAATTTCTCTATTTCTGACTTATCCTTCGGCAGGGGTCCCTTTATTCTACTACAGCGCTTACTCCCATGGTGTACCCAACATTGACAGATATTACATTGAATTGAGTTAACGCCCACTCCCTTTCCACACACTGCACATGGGTGAGAAGGGCCCGCACATTTGGGGGAGGGCTGGTTGTTGTGTCCCTCTGTCCTGGATGTGATGCTAGCTGCTATCCTTGTTATTGACAGCGGATTTATCTCAGGTATCTCCTGCTATATAATATATATATATATACAGTAGGGTCTCACATAAAACGTGTTCGCATAGAACGAGTCGCTTATAGAACGACCGACATAAAATATTGTTCCAAAATTTTCGTTAGGAACGAATGTGATCATATTGAACGATTTCGCCATCAAAGTAGGGCAAATCAGAGGAGTTCTCATATAGAGCGCCGAAATATCGTACAAAACGTACGAAATATCGTACGCTCCTGACGGAAATTTTACGCTTACATTGAACATTGACCATATTGGGCCACCAAAATGCCGCGATCACATAGAACGGCCTCGTTTATCGACCAATTTTTTGTTCTATGTGACACCCTACTGTACTGTATATCTCAATCCGAGTGTGATACTTAGGTGGTCCATGCTGATCATCCACTCATTTCTATACAGTGCTGATATATTATACTGTACAGCTCTGCACAAATTGAAAGGCACAATCAGCTTCCAGTATTTACCCTAGTGCCTCGTCACTAGGTAGAAATCACATTAGGTGTAAGTAAGGACATAATACCTAAACAGCTGCTTCACAGAGTACTAATATTATCCACACTGTCCCAATTTGTTTTTATTTTTAGTTGGGAATGTGGTGTTGGAGTTGTGGGAGCTAGGGTTCTCAAATAAATGATGTGTTTCAGGCAGGGATACCTCTCTCTTATGCTGGTACTAAATGTGCCACTTCTGGACGATCAATGTTCACACATATATACAATACATATCTAACATCATGCATGTATATAGGGCCTATAAGCTTTTTAAAATAAATTAGTTATTCTTTAGGATAAGTAGATCCTCTCCTAACACGTTCATCGCTTTACACATTTCCCCAGTCAATCAAAATTTTCCATAATTAGAAAACTAGATCGGAAAGACCTTGACTCTTTTGCATGAAAATAGCAGAGTTAACTCCTTCAGTCATATTATGTTCCAGTAAGTCCACGGAGGCGGGAACCCGGTATCATTGACACTGCACCACACAACTGTCAAAACCACACTGCTGACCGTTAGAATTGTCAGAGAAACCTGGGGTTGCCACCAACCGACAGATTTTCATCTAACTTACCGGACTTACTGAGCTCCATATGACGCTAGAGCGTCATAAAACTTATTAGAGAGCTATGTAGATAAGTCCATATGACGCTCGAGCGTCATATGAGTTTTTTGGCATATGATCCATATGACGCTCGAGCGTCATATATGTCTGAAGGAGTTAATAACAGAAGCTCCAAGAAATATTGAATCTTAAAGGGATATAACTATGGCTCATTACAAATGTCATACTTAGACATGACCACTTCTAAAAATTAATAGGTTGCCTCAATTATTACAAAATATTATGTTTATGACTCGCCAAAGTCCAGCTTTTCTATTGAGGGTGAAGTAGGCTATAGTAAGCATAATTATATATGCACTGAAAATTAAGCAAAATGTTAGATGAACTACAAAAGATGAAATTCTGTGGTGCAGATGCCTTCTTTTAAGTTATTCAAGTAAATAAATATTTGGCACTCGATTCATACATACTGTACAAATATTAAGACCGTTTGTCCACAGAGAGTGTGGTTTCAATATCACGTCCTAAATGGAGGCAATCCAGGCGACCCTGTCATCAAGTTCTTTGTTTTGAGATCAGACTGAAGTACCTGATCCCACGTCTTTCTAGGTCTACCCCTATTCCCAGCTTCAAAACTGGTGGACGGCAGAGAACGGGGATATAACTAATGTATAAATCCTTAGAATTATCAATTGATTATTTAACTAGCTGATATCTAATTAATTTATTAATTTAATTATTAGGGGGTGGAATGTCATTAACTATACTCTATTTTTGTCCAGCTGATCGTAAATTGAATCTCTTATTAGCTGATTTATCGATACTTAAAGGAAATATATGAAACTACTATGTCTGTGTCATATTAATGCCAAGTTTTCAGAATAACCATCATCTTTCGCTACAAAATCTACCTTATAGCCGAGTAACAAAGATAGAAACATGACAATTTACCCTCAGCTGGAAAAAAATAGACTATAGTTGTCCTTTCACAGTAGGGTTTCAAAGGACCAAGATAATTCCTTTCAAAACTGCAACATTTGTTCACATAGTGCGAGTTACTGTGACAGAATAGAGCCATATACATCCTTTAATTAGACTTACAGAATTTTTTTGACATGATGGCTCATCATAAGATTATCATAACAAATAAGAACAGTATATTAGATATATTCAATGCACACCCTAACCTCTCACTTTTCAGATATTTCTCTCCCATATTCAATCTCGACCCTCTCCTTTCCCTACCACCTCTCACACAATCGATCCCTGCATATCTCCAATAGCATAATCCTATACACTCTCCCCTCTAGCCTCATACCTGCCCTGGCCTTCACCATTCTCATTCAGATTTTCACTAAAAATTTTGTTACGAACTGGCACTCGGGTACACAAGGGCTCTCAATCAGGACTCGAATATGGCTCTCTGCCAAAACGGAAACACACGATCCCAACCCCTGAGTACTGCCAGCCGAACAAAAAACACCAATACCCTCCAGAGTTCAATCTGCTATAACGGGGTATACAAGAACTCGGTACTAGTGTTCAACAACAGACTAATAAAGAGACAGGAATTATCTAGTCTGGTCAACAATCAAACAATGAAGTAAAAAACAACAACACCAAAGAATAGTGTTGGCCGAAGCCGAAGAAATCCACCCTTGACTATGAACTTAAGAAGTTCTCCACCCTCTACTTCGGATCGGCACTATTATGTTACGTTAATTAACCCCTTCAGACTCATATGATGCAGAGGTTTCCAGATTAGCAATAAGAAAGAGTTCTCTCACTCTTATAATTACCTCTCCAAAATTAGTTTTCTGCCCAACAGCTAACTCAAAGACAACTGCAGAGGTTGAAGTAACTAAACTAAAGGTTTCTAAATACCCCTGATGGTAATAAAGGCTTTAAAGTATCCCTAATAGGCTCAAAATTGAGTCATATGTCGGAGAGGGTTAATAGTCCTTAAGCATCGAGCAAGGAATCTTCTGAAAAAAGTTAGATGCTTCTCGGATGCTCGTAAGAAGTACGTATCGGATTTTGAACAGTCATTCAATAAGCAAAAACACTGGCAATTAAATACTATTAAAGCTTTAAATTGGCATAAGAATAATTAAAAGAATATGCAATAGTAAATGGCAAACATTAAAAAGAAGTACTCCGCAAATGCAACGGCAATAGCCTACTCGGACTGTGCTCGTGGGCCACTAATCACTAAAGTAGCCAAGCTTGCAACACATGAAATCAATAGTGCATAAACAATATCATACATAAGGAAAGCTTCAATACTATTCTGTATCTACTAATCGAGTAAAGTCTAGCTGGGGTACTGTGGGCAAAAGGTAGCAGTGACTGAGCAAAAACGGCTTGTAGCCTAGCGAAGTCCTCACGACTGTTTAAAGTATTACGTTAAAACTAACAAGTGCACTTTGAGAAATCCAGATCCATTGTATCTGGTTTTCTCCCGGCTCCTTGACAAAGTAAAAACAAACTGTTAATAAAATACAGGGTGGTTAGGCTCTTGCCCTCCCGCACTGTAAATTATTAACTCAACACAGTCAGCCGCGAAGACAACCTAGGCTTCACTGAACCGAAACGAGTATGCAGGTTTATCGCTTAACCACTGCATCAAACAACAACTCGTAACACAGAAAAGCCTTAACCCAGTCTAGCATTACCTAGACTAGCAGAAAACAGGAATAATAATAATAACACACAGGGAAATGCATATACAAGTGCAACAAACATAAATCAATCCTATTCTAAGTTAACCCTTCCAAAATAGGCTATCTAATAGGCAAGTATGTCGTGAGAACTCAAGCGATAATACGTTGGCTGACTAGCTCTGCACCAACGGGACCATGGAAGTTAAACAGGCAGGGAAAAGAGGAGATAAGAATGTAAGGTAGTACAGAAAGTTCCCATCAGTCAGAAGAATATATATAGTTAGCAAGGGAAATGAGAAGTCGCTCAGCCTAATGAGTTCTGATGAAAAAATGGCTAGACTTCCCTTTTATACCCGGCCCTCTAGTGAGCCCAACGTGAACTACTAAGGACCGCCCACTGACAACCATTACGTAATTTCTCTCTCTCCTCTGGGATAGACAAAGGCTCCCCTAGCACTGAGGGAGGGAGGAATGGGAGTGAGTTAGGCCCACCTCCCGCCTGGCGCACCCACTGACCCCCAACTGTGGCTGTTTCTCTTCCCATCATTACAAATAAGTTTTACACACAATACTTATAACTAATGATATAAAATAGAACTCGTTGACTCAGATGAAAACAAAATACATATTCATAATACTTATAGTACAACGGCTCATATGAACTAAGTTAGGAAACTCTACATAGACTACAGCCAAAGTTCCTGCCCTGACGATCCTAGCGAGAGTGGGGCATGACTAGGCGTTCTGTACAGCATGCTCACACGTGGACATGCGTCACACCTCCCCCAAGATTTTACTCGCTCAACCCTGAGCTAAAATCTGACAAACACAGAACCCCATCAAGCCCCTCACACCCAGCGACCGCATGGCACTAAAACAAAGCTGAGTTTATCACCAAAACACATCTTATTATAAAAAAAAAATTCACATTTTATAACTCCTCCCAACAATAGCAAAAAGACACAATATCAGCAGCTCAGCCGTTTGATAGTTCGTGGACTACTCAAACTCTATAGGCTATGACAAACTTATACGATTACCTATATCAAAAGAAAGAGTTTTTATATGATTTTTATATTTTAATATGTTTTTCCCGGCTGTACTATAAGGGCAGCCTATTTTCCTCCACTCAAACCCACACACCTGTGATAGCCTACGACTGATCATCCACCCTTGATAAACAATCCGCGATCACATTGTCACATCCAGCAATATGACGGATGTCCAGGTTATACTCCTGCAACATCAAAGACCACCTGGTCAGTCTCATATTGCGATTGTGAAATTGATTCAGGAATCTCAAAGGGTGATGATCAGTGTATAATAACCAAGACTGGTCCATAGGCTGGAACATACACCTCGAAGTGCCTGAGCGACAGCACAATCGCCAGTAATTCCTTTTCTATTGTAGAATAGTTCTTTTGTGCAGCATTGAACTTCTTAGAAAAGAAACTTACTGGGTGTTCCACACCTTCATTGTCTGTCTGTAGCAAGACGGCACCAGCCCCTACACCACTAGCATCTGTTGCCAGCTGAAAAGGCCTGTTAAAGTCTGGGGCCCTGAGTATCGGGTGAGTACATAGCAAATGTTTCACCAAAGTGAAAGCCTTTTCACACTCTGGTGCCCACAAAAACTTTTTGTCTTTAGATAACAAATCTGTGAGAGGTGCCAACACCGTTGAGTAACCTTTTATGAAGCGTCTGTAGTAGCCTATCATACCCAAGAATCTCATAATCTGCTTCTTGGTTGTTGGGTGCGGAAATTTATTGATAGCCTGTACCTTGTTCTGAGGAGGGCACACCTGTCCCCTTCCCACTACAAACCCAAGGTACTGCACAGTGGCTTTTACGAAGTCACACTTTGCCAAATTTACTAGCAGGCCTGCTTCACTAAGTTTCCGGAACAAGGTCTCAAGGTGCTCACAATGGCTCTCAAAGTCGTCATCATAAATGATTACATCGTCCAAATATACGGTGCAATTTGGAATGTCCTTTACAATTTCATTCATCAGATTCTGAAACGTTGCTGGTGCATTCTTAAGTCCGTAAGGCATAACATTGCACCGGTAGGTACTCCCGTCCACAACAAAATCACATACCTCTTTAGCACGCTTGGACAAAGGTACTTGCCAGTAACCTTTTACTAAATCTACTTTAGACAAAAAACGAGCATTACCAATTTTGTCAACACTATCATCAACCCGCGGAAGAGAATATGGGTTAGTTGGAGTCAAACCGTTTAACCTACGGAAATCAATACAAAGGCGTACCTTGCCATCTGGCTTAGGCTGCAGTGTTACGGGGGAAGTCCACTTAACTGTGCCTTTCTCTATCAACCCTCTACCGAGCATATACTCCAACTCATCCCTCAGAGCTGGTAGTTTTATGGGGGGCACACGGTACGGGATTGACTTAAAGGGTAGATGGTCCCCCACGTCAACATCATGCATAGCCTGAGTAGTGAGGCCTGGGTGTTCAGCAAATACAGTGGGGTATGAACCGAACAACTGACGGATAGCATCAAACTGCGGCTCAGGCAAATGAGCTATAGCCTCGTCAGCCCTTAGGCTCGAGTTCCCCGCCCACTGATCCGCTGAAACATGTTGATCCCAGCTATCCTCCTCTGAAGCTTGACTGTCCCCCTCTCCTTCTCCACCACGGCCGCAACAAGCCAACACAGGGACAGTGAGAGGCTCAGAGGGGCGCCTCACATACTCTTTAATAAGGTTCATGTGACATAACTGGTTCTTTTTCCTCCTGTCTGGAGTGGCAACAAGGTAATCTAAGTCTGAAATTTGTTCTACAATTTTATAAGGTCCAGTGTACTTCGCAGAGAGGGGGTTACCAACCAAAGGCAACAAAATGAATACCTCTTGTCCTACAGTGAACTTCCGGAGCCTCACTTTGCGATCATACCTGTCCTTCATCAAAGCTTGTGATTCTGTCAAATTTCTACCTGCCATCTCCAGACTCTTAAGCATGCGCTCACGGCTTTCAAGCACATACTTTAATAATGGACAAGGCTGCACAGTCCCCTCCCAAATTTCTTTCAGCATGTTAAGGGGGCCCCTGACACGGTGTCCAAAAATCAACTCGTTTGGACTAAATCCCAGGCTCTCACCAGGTACCTCCCGAGCAGCAAACAGCACATAAGGCAATCCAAGATCCCAATCCATACCGTTGTCAGCACAATAACACCTGAGCATGCTTTTAAGTGTAGCATGCCACCGCTCAAGCACCCCTTGACTCTCAGGGTGATACGCTGACGATACTACTGCTCGTATCCCATGCTGTTGCATTGTTTGCTTGAACATGTTGGAGGTGAAATTAGATCCCTGATCAGACTGAATCTCCTCCGGGTACCCGTACCTTGAGAAGTACCACAACAAGTTACTGACTACCGTCTTAGCCATTCCATTTTTCATAGGGTATGCATCGGGGTATCTAGTGGCAACATCCATTATGGTTAACAAAAATTTATTTCCAGCCTTAGTGGGAGGGAGTGGACCAACCATGTCAACAATAATTTTACTAAAGGGTGGCCCAATCACAGGAATAGGGTGTAACGGAGCCTTAGGAATAACTTGGTTCGGTTTCCCGACACGTTGACAAATATCACATGAGTTTATCCATGACTGCACATGAGACTTCATCCCCGGCCACCAAAACAATTTCCCCAAAGCCGCCACCGTTTTCTTGGCACCCAAATGTCCTGATAATGGAGAATCATGAGCCAACCTAAGCAAACTTTCCCTGCAGCCCTCTGGCACGACCAGCTGGTCAACTGTACCTGATCCGCCCTCCCAGTTCCTTTTAGGATCTTGATATCGGTGGTATAAAATTCCATTAACGAAAAAAAAATCCCCTGCCTTTGCATCCCTATCTGCTTCTAACTCCACAGCCCCATTGGTACACTGCAAAACCTCTGGATCCTCTAATTGCAACTTTCGAATGTCTGTGGGAGCCAACATGTCTAACTGCTTGGTCAACAACTCATGCCCTCCCCCAACATCCAACTTAGACATCCGGTTTTCTCGCTGCAGGTAACGGTGCTGTCTCTGAGTCTCTGCCTCCTCCACTACCTTATCAACTGTCTTAGGCACTGGAGTTACAAAAGACTCGGTCAAAGGTCCTGCTAATGGGTCTTTTGGGAGAGCCACTGGTTCTAAACTCTTCAAACTTTTCCCAGCCTTCCGCTTCTCCTTAATTCCCTTCCTCCGCTGTTCTGTGGACTGGGAAATAGGCTGTGATACCTTAAATGCTTGGGAACGAGTTACCACACATTGCCATCTGTTGGCGTTGACAACTCACTACCCACTCTTGTTCCTCCCTACTCACGTCGGCCGGCCTCTCGGCAACGACTAAGGGTGGAACTTCTAAAGTAGGCACCGCAAAGTCGTTGCCGAGAAGAAGGTCGACGCCCTCCACTGGCAATTTCTCAACGATCCCAACATCTAAGTCCTTAACCTCTGAAGTGCGCATGGGGGTAATTGGAAACGTCCCCCTGTGCTGACGTATTTGAGGTGTTTCCGTCACTAAAATATTCATTGTGCCATTAATAGCATAACTTATCAATGCGCCTATTATGGGTTGATTATAAAGGTATTAACCTGAAACAACAATAAAACGAGTGAAAACAGCGTTTGGATGGTCAAAATCGGAGATATAGCCCGCGAGTTGTATAATGTATGGGTGAGGCAATCTGCTTTCCCGCCAATTTCCCCCAAGGCCACTGAGACACAGTCGATCGATACTCTCTCTCTCTCTCTTGCACTCGCTTGCTATCAGTGATGACCACACCCTCCAATCGGATTTCTAATGTTAGCACGAAAATATACCTCAGAATAAGGGAATAACAGGGAAAATAGGTGATAACTGAAGGAGAGGAGGAAAGTGGGGAAGGAGGGGAGGTAGAGGACTGAGATTTTGCATGGCCCAGGGGCCAAAAAATAAAAAAAAAAAAAATAAAAAAATTTTTTTTTTTTTTTTCGATGTCAAAAGTTGATTTTTTTTTTTCTCTGACTCTTAAGAGTCTCCCCGCAGTGCGCCGGGGGAACTCTTAAGAGTCTCCCCGCAGCTCCCGGGTTAATCACACCATCAACTTCCAGCTCCACACGAACCAACGGGTATGACCTGGTCGCATTAATACCCTGAACAACAACCACCCGTGCCGCATTAATTGGTCGCCCCGTGAAATTCTTCAAAAGTGTCTGTGAAGCTCCAGTATCACGCAAAACTTCCACCTTATGCTGGCAACCCGCCCAACTTACCCTACCGGTCCCTCTATGGGCGCAAAAGACATCACGGACAGGGGACGAGCCTTCCTGAGTCTTATACATAGCCTGTGACCCTGCCGCTGGCAAACTACCCTGGGTAAATCCAGACGACATTTCAGCCACACCTATGCTGCGCACCAAAAACACGGCTGCAGCTGGCGGCTTACTAGGACAAGATTTTGCATAATGCCCCTTCTTTCTACAATGAAAACATTCCACTTCCCCTATCGGTCTCTTCTGATAAGGGGCGGAGTTCTGACCCTTCTGTAATGGGATGGCTGTAGTCTTTGGTTCAGTCCTGGTATCTTGGCTTTTAAACTGAGGTTTATATCTATAGTGATTGTCCTGAGCTCGAGGGTTTGGAGTATCGCGCCCCTTGGGAACTGCATCAACACGCTTTACAGATTCACATCCCCTGATTAGCGACAACCTGAGGTCAGCCATCTCAGCTGCCTCTTGAAGAGTTCTTGGGTTCTTTTCTTTAATATTTAAAGTCATTTCTGCACCAGTACACTTATAAAACTGCTCGAGCAGAAACAGCTCAGTCAACTGTTCTGCCGTCTCAGCTTTCTCAGAACGTGTCCAGTTTTTAAGTGCATCTTTTAAGTCCCGGGCATGTTCAAGAAAGGTCGCCTCCCTAGTCTTTGTAACACCCCGAAACTTCAATCGATATGTTTCCGGTTGCAACTCGTATGCCCGTAGGACAGCTCTCTTCAATTCTGGGTAGTCAATGCAAGACTCTAAAGGCAGTGCATCATAAGCCTTCAGACCCTTACCCGTAAGCCTTGAGGAGACTAGAGCTGCCCACTTCTCTTCAGGCCAATTATGCTCCCTACACTTCTTCTCAAAACGATTAAAAAATTCTGTGACTTCAGTTTCACTAAATACCGGCACCAATTTGACTAAGTGGGCTAAGGACTGTTCTCTTACTTGGCCCTCACGGCCCATCCGAGTCCCTGTCGACTCTGCACGAGTCTTATCTAAATCTAATTTAGCACAATATTTCTCTGAGTCGTACCTAAGCTCAGCCTCATGCCTCCTGGTCTCATCCTCCTGCCTCCTAACCTCAATCTCATGCCTCCTCGTCTCATCCTCCTGCCTCCTGGTCTCAATCTCCTGCTTCCTAGCCTCAATCTTAGCAAGCTCAAGTCTAAATACCATATCTGGAGACAGGCAGGAAGAGGGAGCTGCCACTACTGAAGGAGGGGGGGCAAAAACTGGGGAACCACCACGTGCACCACCCGAGGGCACTCCAATCTGCCAATTCTCATCCCTCTGTGGGAGAGTGCTAACCTCCGGTAACTGAGTGGACGGCACTGTGGGAGTCGAGTGAGAGGGGATCTGGGGAGGAACCCCCCCAAACGCCCTCTCCTCCGAAACCCCATGTCGCCCACGCAACACCCAGGAAATCAGCTCCCCCTTGGACATCTTTGCTACATTGGAAATGCCCAAAACCTTGGCTATCAGGTGCAAGCCACAAACATCCACCCCAGTCAGCCTCTCCTCCGTCACGTGGTACCGCTTACTCACAAAAACTCTAGCATCCTCCTCACTGGTTACTAACGGCACACCTTCAAATGACATCTCTCGCTCATCGTCAGTGCTAATGCACGACATACTGAAGTCCACAACAAAATTCTCGAGACAAAAGTGTTAAACTTCCTATGCAAGCACTAATTACTAAATTAACTGGAGTCTCTTAAATGCTTTACTAATTGCCGTACAAAAAAAATATTCTTCAATATGCACGCTAAAATACAAACAAACAAATGTTGTACAACTCTGCAAAAATGTATACTGTTCACAAAATCCTAAGCAAGGTCTCCATTTGTTACGAACTGGCACTTGGGTACACAAGGGCTCTCAATCAGGACTCGAATATGGCTCGCTGCCACAACGGAAACACACGATCCCAACCCCTGAGTACTGCCAGCCGAACAAAAAACACCAATACCCTCCAGAGTTCAATCTGCTATAACGGGGTATACAAGAACTCGGTACTAGTGTTCAACAACAGACTAATAAAGAGACAGGAATTATCTAGTCTGGTCAACAATCAAACAATGAAGTAAAAAACAACGACACCAAAGAATAGTGTTGGCCGAAGCCGAAGTAATCCACCCTTGACTATGAACTTAAGAAGTCCTCCACCCTCTACTTCGGATCGGCACTATTACGTTACGTTAATTAATAGTACTTAAGCATCGAGCAAGGAATCTTCTGAAAAAAGTTAGATGCTCCTCGGATGCTCGTAAGAAGTACGTATCGGATTTTGAACAGTAATTCAATAAGCAAAAACACTGGCAATTAAATACTATTAAAGGTTTAAATTGGCATAAGAATAATTAAAAGAATATGCAATAGTAAATGGCAAACATTAAAAAGAAGTACTCCGCAAATGCAACGGCAATAGCCTACTCGGATTGTGCTCGTGGGCCACTAATCACTAAAGTAGCCAAGCTTGCAACACATGAAATCAATAGTGCATAAACAATATCATACATAAGGAAAGCTTCAATACTATTCTGTATCTACTAATCGAGTAAAGTCTAGCTGGGGTACTGTGGGCAAAAGGTAGCAGTGACTGAGCAAAAACGGCTTGTAGCCTAGCGAAGTCCTCACGACTGTTTAAAGTATTACGTTAAAACTAACAAGTGCACTTTGAGAAATCCAGATCCCTTGTATCTGGTTTTCTCCCGGCTCCTTGACAAAGTAAAAACAAACTGTTAATAAAATACAGGGTGGTTAGGCTCTTGCCCTCCCGCACTGTAAATTATTAACTCAACACAGTCAGCCGCGAAGACAACCTAGGCTTCACAGAACCGAAACGAGTATGCAGGTTTATCGCTTAACCACTGCATCAAACAACAACTCGTAACACAGAAAAGCCTTACCCCAGTCTAGCATTACCTAGACTAGCAGAAAACAGGAATAATAATAATAACACACAGGGAAATGCATATACAAGTGCAACAAACATAAATCAATCCTATTCTAAGTTAACCTTTCCAAAATAGGCTATCTAATAGGCAAGTATCTCGTGAGAACTCAAGCGATAATACGTTGGCTGACTAGCTCTGCACCAACGGGACCATGGAAGTTAAACAGGCAGGGAAAAGAGGAGATAAGAATGTAAGGTAGTAGAGAAAGTTCCCATCAGTCAGAAGAATATATATAGTTAGCAAGGGAAATGAGAAGTCGCTCTGCCTAATGAGTTCTGATGAAAAAATGGCTAGACTTCCCTTTTTATACCCGGCCCTCTAGTGAGCCCAACGTGAACTACTAAGGACCGCCCACTGACAACCATTACGTAATTTCTCTCTCTCCTCTGGGATAGACAAAGGCTCCCCTAGCACTGAGGGAGGGAGGAATGGGAGTGAGTTAGGCCCACCTCCCGCCTGGCGCACCCACTGACCCCCAACTGTGGCTGTTTCTCTTCCCATCATTACAAATAAGTTTTACACACAATACTTATAACTAATGATATAAAATAGAACTCGTTGACTCAGATGAAAACAAAATACATATTCATAATACTTATAGTACAACGGCTCACATGAACTAAGTTAGGAAACTCTACATAGACTACAGCCAAAGTTCCTGCCCTGACGATCCTAGCGAGAGTGGGGCATGACTAGGCGTTCTGTACAGCATGCTCACACGTGGACATGCGTCACAATGTAATCTATCTGTCTCCCACTTTCTTGCCCCTTATATATCTTTGCATAATATATGTCAGTTTCTACCTCTCGCACATCCTACCATAAATGTACAGTAGGCCTGCATGTCCTCTTAATCTATCACACATCTTAATTGCCATCTTTGACACAAGTTAACAAGAGATTCACACTGACCAACCTATCTATACCAATTCCTACTCAATCGCTTAGTTCATTCCTGTGTCACAAACTTTTAAAGCTTTTGGAAATCAATAGCTAGACACGTATAGTTTACAAGTATATATGTACTGTTAGTTATGATTGATCAGTTTGAAGATTGCAGGATATAAAATGTATGCAGATGTTAGAAAGGTGTATAATAATGAAAAAAAGTGTCATTAATATAAGGGTTGTTGTTGTTGTTTCCCAAGCTGCCTGGCCAAACAGCCCCAAGGCCCCGAGCAATTCCAAAGGCCATAACCGAGTGCCCCCACAGAACCCTCCCCGCCGACCACAATAAAGCCTGGGTGACCGAAGCCACTCCATGGCGGGGAGCTGAGGAGGGTGCGGAAACGCCCGGGAAACCAAAGCCCCACCCAGGGCCCTGTGCCCCTCAGCAATTATGAAGAGAAAATTGAGGGGCAAGGGAAATATGTAACGCTTTGGCTTCCAATCTTGGTAGATTGGGAGGTCAATCCACGGAAGAGACGCCATCACTTAAGATCTAGAAAATATATAAGTTAAAGGAACAGTCAGAGTAAGCTATGGGTATGGCAGAGATTGCTCAGTTCTCACTCTGATAGACCAGCCCATCACCACATGACTAGAACCCAATCCTCTCAGCATCAGCTAGGAAAGGCCCTAGAAAGCCGCCTTTGGCGGGGGGATAGCTCCCCTATTTCAACCCCTTTCGGGGTTGGGCACCTGCCTTTAATATAAGGGTTGATGAATACACTTGATGTCATTGTAAATATTACATGAATGATTGAAATGACACAATGCATCCCTTAACCATATGGGCTGGTTCTATCAAAATGAGTTTCAAGTCCCTTAATTATCTCCCAATGTCCATCCTCTATGACTCTGTTATGTCTCTCCGATGTGTCACTGCTCGAAACGTAATCCTTCATGAAAACTTCAAAAGAAGATAAACTTCTGATACTGTTCCTGCACCTTCCTTGAGAGGACAGAGTCCACCTGGACAGGCTGAGATGCGGACACCAAGAGACTGAATGACTCCGTCGTCGACACCTGCCCGGGATGTAACACAGCACCCCATACCATTAAACACATCATAGAAGACTGCATTTTACACAACCACTTACAGCAATACAATCTACACTCCTTGAGAGCTCTGTGGGAAAGCCCGACCGTGGCCATGGCCTTCCTTACGGACTCAGGACTGTTCGGCCAGGCAGCTTAGGGAACAACAACAACAACCACCCTCAACCCCTTCACTATCAAGGACACACTTCTCCATCTTTCTCTGGCTATCTCTGAATACAGCCAGTTTTATTCAACAAAAAATTAATCTGTTACACTGTCTGGAGTCGGCCAACCCCCCCCCCCCCCCCCCAAACAAAAGGAAAAAAGGAAAAAGAGGGGACAAAAATAAAAATAGGAAAAGTGGGGATTAGACCTGAGTATATAGAATAGAATAGATAAGTTGGTCTGCCAGATTCAATGGTTAACTGAGGCACTATCCGGATAAGTGGTATTTTTTGGGACATCTCCCTTACCAAGTCTTAAATCTGCAACTTCTGTGGAAATAGCTCACCAACTGTGTGCCTTATTAATCACCAAATGGATGGGTCTATAATTATTGTTCTTTGTTTTTTCTAAATCTTTGAGAAGCAAAGCACTACAACGGTTAAAAAGAAACCACAAAGTTAGCTTGATTTATATATAATTTATTATATTTCATTAAAAGACAATTAAGACTACAGTAATACTAAATTTACTGCAGCATAATGTGAGATGTGATGTAATGTAAGTAACAAATTATATACAGTAAATATATAATATCAATGATTACATGATAATACTATTAATCTAATCGCACGCCAGCTATATGAAAATAAATATATATTTTTGAAGATGTATATATTTGTGGTGTCGGCTGACGGTTTAGGGGTGAATACAAGAGATTATTACTGGGGATAGGTTAAAGTATGTGGGTCCTGGCAGTGGATCACAGTGTGTTTTCTCCTGTGTGTTGGTCCCAAGGATAAGTCCTGGGGATGGGTTCCCAGGGACAAGTCCTGGAGATGGGTCTTGTGGCTTGATCCCAGGATTAGTCCTTCAAGATGGGTGCCAGGGATAGGCTCTTGGGTTGGGTCACATTGGGTGGTCCAAGGGTTGAGTCCTAGAGGTGGGTCCCCGATAAGTGTCGATTTTCAGGTCAGATATTTGGACACCGTTGCATGATGACCTCAGTCTTCTTAACCTCTCCTTGTCTAAGAAGATAATAACACAAATTAGTATACCAGGCATTAAAACATATCAATTACCGGTATTGTAGTGTAGTGTAGTGTACTGTACTGTACTGTACAGTACAGTACAGTACCGGTACTTAACATACATACTGTACATACATAACATTTTAAGACTGAGTGTTCCACACATGCGTGCAGTTTCAGTCTCTTGTCCTAATGGCGGCGTTCCAGGCAACCCTGTTAAGGGCTGCTTCACTTGTCAAGTTCTTGGGTTTGAGATCGGCACGAATAGTCCGATCCCAGGTCTTCCTCGGTCCACCCCTTGGTGCAGCTCCCTCCACAATCACAGGCCTGCTTTTTGTCACCCAATTTTGTTAATCCATTCTCTCCACAAGTCCATACCATCCCAGTCTACTTGTACGCTGCACGCATCACCTCGCTAATACTCTTTATACCTAAACGTCTCCTCAGCTCAACATTTAAGTAATCTAGTGGAATACTACTTAACTTTAGGAAAATAAATTAAACTGTACCTCTTATGGGTCACTTGGTCATTTAAGTGTACCAGTATGTATCAAACCCTTCGGTAGGTATTTTTTGTTATTAATGGCCAATGAGGTTGTGCAGTTTTACCCTCAAGTTGTCATCGAGAAGGATTACAGTAACTTATATTTATAGCTTGAAGACTTTAATTTGCTAAACCATATAGTGTACAGAGAAAAGGTTGACTGGTGCAATCACCTCATTCATCATCATCTCTGACGCTTTGTTTCCCCCTGGGAAACCCCCGCTAAAAGATGGCTATGACAGAAACGTCTCCAGGCTACTTTGTCAAGACACACTTCCCTTGCCACAATGACCCTTCCACTACGTGGAAGTTTTCCTTATTATATTTTTCCCATACCATGGCATAGGGGGTCTTCCACTACTAGCTGTTCCACTCACATGACACTCATATATCTTTCTTTGGCATTCTGTTTTCATCCATTCGAACATGACCATACCATCTCATAGTACTTCTCTTTATCCAATCAACCACTCCACAATCAATGCCCAAAGCTTGCTCTTCCATTCCAAATGACTCATACACTTCCGTTTTCCTTGGCCCATTATAGCCTATTCACGCCAGCTGCCATTTTGAAAAAGCTTATCTCCACAGGTCTCAGTTTGGAGAGGTCCTCGTCACTTGCTGTCAATGTCTCACTTCCATACGAGAGTGTTGGGAGCAGCACACTGTTTCTCAGTTCACCCGAACGACGTTTCCGCCACTTTTTTGCTTTGCTCCTCCACCCCCGCGGGGGTCCTAGCCGGCAGCATACCGAGCACAATGGTTTCCCAGGAGGACATGGGGCCTGGACATAATGCCTCCAAACAGGGCGCTGGATTGCCAAAAGCTCAACTAAAAAAATCTACCTCAAAAATTATAAGCTGATACTAATAACAGCAAAAAATCAAATAAAACGGTAAAAGTGAAAAGACAAGTTAAAAGAAGATAGGGAAAGCAAAAAAATACAAGGGACTACAGAGATATAGTTACAAGGGGGATCACTTTGAGGGTGAGAATATAAAAAAGGATTTAAGATTAAAAACAAAGTGTACTGATGAAGAACAGCAAACCTGCCCTCCCTTTTAATTCCACTGTCAAGTAAAAATATAAATTAAGGAATCTAAAAAGGAGGATTAAAACAATCTATCTATCTATGGGGTAATAACAAGGTTACCTCAAGAAGGAGGCACTGTAATTGGAGTGTAACACAAAGTCCCGCCACAACACTGTCCCATCATGTCATCACTGTGGCTGATGCTGACTTAGTGCATACCAAGCCTCAACAAAGTCCCACTGCAGCACCTGCAAACCACACCATTATTAACATTGTTATACCAAGAGAGCATCATATCAAGATTTGACTGTACATTAGGCAACTTGGACTCTAGAACAATACATGGATGGAGTCATTAAAGAAATTCAAGGAAGAGCAATGGATGTTGGAGTACCCATAGTAAGGGAGAAGAGCGAGTGGAACTGGAACTTGGCTACAGGTACTACTGTTAGCTGATGGTATAGTTCTGATGAGTGGGAGTTGCAAGGTTTAATAAATATGTTTGGTGTGTGGGCACATGAATATCAATGTTAACAAGAGGAATTTAGTCAAAGAGGGAGGTGAGGTTGAACGGTCAGGTAATGGAAAATGTCAGCTCATGTACTGTAAATATTTGGCCAGTTTGCTGAGTAAAGATGGGAGTTTGGAGGATACAGTGCGAGGGATGAGCATGGAAGTAAATAAGTCATTGCATGAGGTTGAATGGTAAAGTAAAGGACAATGTCAGCTCATGTACAGTACCATAAATATTTGGGCAGTTTGACGAGTAAAAATGGGAGTTTGGAGGATTTAGTGTAAGAGATGAGCATCAAAGGAAAAAAAAAGTAATTGCATGAGACTGTGGTGATCCTGACAATTAAAACGGGAGTGAAACCCGCTTTTCTTTACTAACAAATATTTTGTACTGTACTTCTCCTTCCCTTCTTTTTGGTGAAACAGGAGAGAAACCTGCTTTTCATTAACTCGCAAATATTTGTTACTTAACTTTCTACAATGTTACAATAGCATTGTATGTACTCAGGCACATACCCCATTGCTGGGGGTGGCCAACTCGAGAAAGAGCCCGAACAAGGACAACACAACATAAATAGCATAGGCTAGTACAAATTCCCACACATGTAGGTCACCCAGAAGACCTAGAGAACAAGGATCACTGAGGGCCTCCAGCACTACCCCGGCGCCAGACCTCCCGGAGAGGTTCCGGTCTCAGCAGGCAGACACGCAGCGGAGTACACCACAATGCCCGCCCACCTCACATCTAGGTATGAACAATGGATTTTGCTGGAGAGACATAAAATAAGAGTGAGAGGGGTGGAAATGAATTAGTCTGAAAAGTATGTGTGGGGTCACATAGAGATATACAGTATAGACAAATGAGAAGTACGATACAAGCATACAAGAGCGATGTGATGTGGAGTGTAAAGAGGAATGGCTTGAGGTTATTTAGTCATATGAAGTGGGAGAGAATAATCTTAATAAATTAATTTCACTCCCAACACCAAACACCCTCAATTGAAATTAATGAAAGCATGTGATCCTCCCGGGATTCGAACCTGGGATACAGAACTTAAAACACTAACCATTATACCAGCAAGACAGTTAACGGTTCAGCACTAGACCACAATAAATATCCATTAATCGAATACCGGTACTGTATATCAATCTAATCATGATCTGGACCCAACTGCACTATGAATAGCGTAATGCTTATGTGAAAGGAAACAAATTATGGGGAGCAAATCTCAAAGGACTGACCTCGCAACAAACTTGTTCCTATACCTATAGAAATAATCTTAATTCATTTCACTCCCAACACCCTCAAATGAAATTAATGAAAGCATGTGATCCTCCTGGAATTCGAACCTGGGATATTGCATATACAGCATAACTTATACACTAACCATTATACCATCAAAACAGTTAAAGGTTCAGCACATGACAAGAGACTGAAACTGCACGTATGTGTGGAGCACTTAGTCTTAAAATGTTATGTATGTTTTATGCATGTACAGTACTATTGTATCACATGGCCAGCTGTTGGCTAAATTGTTTTGTGATCAGCTGTGAGATACAAAAATAGTTTGAGGGCAATGATTAATTGTCATAATCATATTAATTACTAGCAGGCCGTGGGATAATATTGTAATAAAAAAAGTCAAATTAGATGTGAACGTAACTGCAAGCGTACAATTTTGTAAACAAGGAGGAGGGTACACCCGGTAACACTATCCTTACCCAAATAACTGCTGGCCGTGGCATAATTTTGGAAGAAAAGAAACAGTCAAATAAGACGTGTAGCCTATCGGGCGTGCAAATAACGCCACAAAAGTCTCCAGCAATATAATCAAAGCATTAACCTAAACAGCAAGGATGGTGTTATCCGGCGTACCATCCACCTTGTTTACATGTCGCAAGCTCGCAGTTACTTTCCTGTCTTTTTCAAAATTATTCCACGGCCAACTGTTATTTGCCCCAGGCTGGTATTATATAATATGATGATGACAATAAGTCACCCTTCCTGGTAATATAGGCTACTGTATATGATGTCAACAAGTCCTCACCTTGTAAAGGACCTAGATGCGCTTGAAAATGTACAACGCCGAGCAAATAGTACCTCAAATGAAAGACCTCACCTATGAAGAAAGATTAAGGAGGCTAAATCTACCGACACTGGCCTACAGAAGATCACAAGGAGACCAGATTGAAGCCTATATAAGATAATAACCCAAAATTACGACAATGACTGCACAGACGGAATATTTCAGATGAGGGAAGACGACGTCACCAGAGGAAATACAAAGAAAATCTTCAAACCAAGGGCAAGACTCAACCTCAGGAAGTACTCCTTCTCACACAGGATTGTCGGTGACTGGAATGTGTTGCCAGAGTGGGTAGTGAACGTCGCCACGGTGGAAAAGTTTGAGTCTGGCCTGGACAAAGTGTGGAGGGACCAGGATCGAAAATTCAATTATAGGGCACAAATAACCACCACACACAGGCGAAGCCATGGTCAAAGTGGTGACCAGGCTACTGAACTGGAGCCACAGACCTAGCCTCTTCCAGAAACACATTTTGGAGTATCTGCGAGTATAAGTCATGGGGGATGAGGGGGCAAAGCCCCCCTCACCCCATTATTGTATGCCACAGCCGGTAACAAATCAATTTAAGAAGCATCTGTCCGTGGGATACAATAATGGGTTGAGGGGGCTTTGCCCCATCACCCCCCCATGACTTAGGCTATTGTCATCATTTATAGCCTATTACCAGGAGGGGCAAATAATAAAAAATAACGATAATTATAGAGAATAGGCTCGCAGCCTTATACATAATTTATTGGGGACAATGTAGGTTTATAGAATCCTTATACTGTACTGTACTCATGTATAATCCACTGTGGGAGAATAATTTTGATCACATTTATAAAATCCGATATTAATAGAAAAACGCCCATTCTAATCAATCTCAGAGCACTTTCGGACATCCTCACTGTTTACAAACGCCTTTTTTATGCAGTATAATCGATATTTACCCCCAGCTGGCAACATAGATGACGATATCAATAATTCATGTGAGGGGAGGGGGGGGGGGGGGGGCACAGCCCCCCTTCAACCCATCGTGCATCACACATTGTAATTATAACTAAGACCATGAAAACACTAATTTCTTAAAATCTGGAGGAAAAAACATGAAAAATAAGGGTGCGAGCCTATCTATCTATCTATTGTCTGACGCCGTGATCCTTGAAGGGGTGGCCACGAACGAACCGCCCCCATGCACCTCTGTCCCCAGTCAGTCGACGCACCTCCCCCCAACCAGCACCGCCTTCGTTCATGTACTTCCTCACTCCATCCTTCCACCTCTCATTCGGTCTACCTCTCCCTCTCTGTCCCTCCACCTCGCTCTCGTACACCCTCTTAGTCATTCTCTCACTTTCCATACGTTCCATATGGCCAAACCATCTCAAGTTGTTCCTCTTCACACTTTCCAGCACATCTACCTCCACACCACACCTCCTTCTTACTTCCTCATTAGTCTGTCTATCCCTCCATATAACTCCACACGCACTCCTTAAGTAATTCATTTCCACTGCTCTCACTCTTGGTCTGAGTCTCTCAAACAACGTCCATGCTTCGCTTCCGTAAGTCAGTGTCGGGATTACCACACTGTCATGCAAGGACTTCTTCACTTCCATACTGACCACCCTATTTCTTGTTACTGCTTTTAGCGTTCCTACAACCCTCTTCCCCTGTTGTACCCTCTCCCGCACTTCTTCATCCATAGTCCCATCTTTACTCAACACACTGCCCAGATACTTAAAAGAGTTGACGATCTCCATAGCCTGACCGTTCAGCTTCACCTCACACTCTGTGACTTCACCCCTTTCGAAGACCATAACCTTGCTCTTCCCCGCATTTACCTTCAAATTCCGTTTTTCGCACACTGTTCCAAACTCATTTACCAGACCCTGCAACTCCCATTCATTATCACTCATCAGAACTGTATCATCCGCAAACAGCAGTATAGGTAGCTTCCACTCAATTCCCTCCCTTTTCAGCGATACACCAACATCCACTGATAGCTCTTGATAGTATTTCTTTCATGACTCCATCCATATATACAGGCATCGTGTATCCCACATTGGAATTATAACTAAGACCATGAAAACACTAATTTCTTAAAATCTGGAGGAAAAAACATGAAAAATAAGGGTGCGAGCCTATTCCCTATAATTACCAAAATAACAGCAGTCAAATTAGATGCTAATGCAACTAGGCTAGGCAAATGTAAACAAAGCAGATGGTAATCCTGGTAACACAGCCCTTACCCTAAAATTGTTAGCTCATAATGGTGCACTTATTGAATAATTCCAGCATAGTCTTAGGCTAGGTTAGGATAAAATTGAAGACAACCCGGATACGAGCCCCATCGAGGGATGGATGTAGTTACCGGGTGTACCACTACCGACATACAACATAAATCATCTAAAAATCTATCTATCTATCTATCTATATGCTCAGGCCCAATCCCCATTTTGGGGGTAGCCGACTCAAGACAGAGCAAGAACAGGGAAAACACAAAAACAACATAAAACAACAAATAAACACAGATAAAAAGCACAAACTCACACACATCCAGGTCACCCAGGAGAAGACCCAGAGACCAGGGTCACCAAGCTCGCTCCAGCACTCCCCCGGCCCCCGACCACCCGGAGAGGTTCCGATCTCGGCAGGCAGACATGCAGCGGAGCCAAAGCCACAAGCCCTCCCACCACACTTCCAGGCGCACCCTTCATATTAATCGTCTCCCCGGGCCAGGCTATAAATCTATAAATACTTATAATAAAATAAATACTTATACTGTAAATCTATAATACTAGGTTAGGTTAGGTTAGGTTGTTTGGTTAGGGTAATGTATTTTTGTATCCAAAGGCAGTCAAAATAGACTGGAACATGATGGTGAGCATCCGCGTAGTGTAAACAAGACGGGCGGTACACCCGGTAACTACATTCTTGCCCCCATCGATAATTATCAGTGTTCTAGAAGTTTCATGAACGATACTTTGTTCGTGTCCACAGTACATGTAATTACCATCGCAAATTCACTATAAGTGAAATACGAGAAACTGTTGGAATGTTCACCCATAGCCTAAACAGGGAACGTGAGCTGGGTTTAGACCGTCGCGCACCCATAAACAGGGAACGTGAGCTGGGTGGGTTTAGACCGCCGCGAGGCAGGTTAGTTTTATCCTACTGTTCCCACGTTATAACAGTCGTTGTGATAGGTTAGGTTAGGTTCTTAGCTCGGATTTAATGGATTTAGCGGGGGTGTGGGGGCGGCAGCCCCCACCCATAATACTAGGTTAGGTTAGGCTAATGTTGAAAATGCTAAAATGCGACGGTCCTCGGTATTAAACACTGTAGGCCCAGGCCTATATAAAAAACAAAAAATTAAAAAGGCTGTCCGCCGTGTCCGGGGTCTCTTCAATTTTATCCTAGGTTATTCTAATTTTGCATGTTAGGCTAGGCCTAGGCTATTTCTAGCTTTAAATTAACCTAACCTAGGCTACACTGCAAGGTTAGGAGAAACTAGGCCTAGCCTATTGGAAAAGGTTTTTACTTTTTGGGTTAGCCTAATAGCCTAGGCTAAAATTAAAGATAAATCTACAGTTATACTACCACTATTTTGTCGCTATTCTGTTGGTACTAATGGGTTAATATTATTAGTAGTAGACTTAGTATGGTTTGATGATGCGCGGAAATATATATTTGACTTGAAATATCCTAGATACATTGAAGTATTACAAACCTTAGCGAACCCATAAACAGGGAACGTGTGCTGGGTTTAGACCATCGCGCACCCATAAACAGGGAACGTGAGCTGGGTTTAGACCGGTCGTGAGACAGGTTAGTTTTCGGTTAGGTTAGGTTAGGCTAATGTTAAAAATACTAAAATGCGACGGTCCTCGGTATTAAACAACACTGTAGCCTATATCAAATAAAAAACAATAACAAATTACCTGAAAAAGTGAAAAACTCGTATCTGGTTGGTGATAAATTTGTATAAAAATGTTTTTTTCCAGTTTCCGCGTCTGCTGAACCATCCAAAAACACGCTAACTCCCCCAGACATATATAACGCGATCGCGTCATATGGACTAGTGAACCAAAAACTCATATGACGCGATCGCGTCATATGGACTTATCTCTATACCTCTCCAATAAGTTTATGATGCGATGTTGCGTCATATGAGCTCAGTAAGTCCGATAAGTTACCATATGATAAAACCGTTGGTGGCAACCTCATTCACCTCCGATAATTCTAACGGCCGCTGTGTTGTTGTGAGTGTAGTGCGGGGCAGTGGCAATGATCCCGGGGCTCCCGCCTCCTCGGACTTATTGGAACATAATATGTCGGAGGGAGTTAAAAGGTGTGGATTGAAGGGGGGAGTTGGTGGGGGGTAGTGGGGGAGGGGTAGTATAACTGTAGATTTAGGCTACCATAAAGATAATAGGCCTAGCGTAGGCAACATTTTAAAAGTATTTGTTTCTAGGGCTCTAGGCCTAGACCTTGGCTAGTTTTCGCAAACCACTTCCAGGGGTAAAATTCTAGCCTAAGCCATATTGATATACAGGTAGGCTAGCCTATAGGCCAAGTGTATTTTGATAGTTTCACAGATAGGCTAGGCTATCGTTTTGGAAGAGGCCTAGCCGGCCTCAAGCCTGTCTGTGACAGTGACTCAAGCTCTCACCCGGACTCACCAAATATCTTCTTGAAAATTAACACAAATCTTATCATAGGGCCTAGGTCCTCTTAAGCCTACTTTATTGTGATAGTAAGGACAGTTTTTACAGCCTGCCGATAACTAAAATTACTTGATATAGCCTAGGCCTAGCATGATAGGCTATTACCTGATTGTTTACGGCACACACAGGCCACATCACTATTGTCTTACAAGCCTACTTTAGTGTGATGGTAAGGAAAGTTTCTACAGGCTGCCGATAACCTAAATTACTTAATATAGGCCTAAATCTTACCTGAATCATTGTTTATAGTACACACACACAGGCCACAACACAGCTTTGTTTATGTCCTCAGAAAAACACAATAATGATTGGTCTAAAATGTAATGTCGTCAGAGTTACGCACTGTGGATTGGCTATGATCGATGATGACAGAGTTACGCGATGCTGGTTGGGTGGCTGTTCTTGACGCGCTGCTGATTGGTTGCCAGTGCGTATCGTCAGAATTACGCGGAACATGATTGGCCAAGAGAAGTTGCGCATACCGGTGGCGGTCATGGTCTTCCATACATACCTCATGCTTCCCAGTACCCTGGAAAGAAGCAAACATCCATCCAGTTCCTAAAAAAGGTGCCTCTTCAGATCCATCAAACTACAGACCAATAGCTATAACTTCCACTCTTGGTAAAGTCTTTGAAATTATATTAAATAATCACATAATTAAGCATCTTGAGAATAATAAATTAATCAGTGATAGGCAATATGGTTTTAGACGATGTCGATCAACTGCAGACATTCTTTGCCTTCTTACTCATCAAATCAACCAAGCTACAGACCAACATGGGGAAACACATACAATAGCACTGGATATATCAAAGGCATTTGATAGAGTCTGGCATCAATCCTTATTGTCGAAGATGTCACACTACGGCCTTGCATCATTAGTTCCACTAATTTCTTCTTATCTTCATAACAGAAAAATATGTGTAATGGTAGATGGCCTTTATTCTCAATTTCACTCAATAAATGCTGGTGTTCCCCAGGGATCAGTTTTGGCCCCAACTCTGTTCCTCATTCATATTAATGATCTCATATCTACCACTCATAATCCAATACATTCCTACGCAGATGACTCAACACTCCACAGTTCCTTCACATCTACCAATTCTTTCACCCAACCCGATCATATAAATTCAAAAATAAACACTGCAATTTCTCTGAACCAGGACCTTTCTAGAATTAATGAATGGGGACAAAATAATCTAGTTTCCTTTAATGCACAGAAAACCAAGTACATTCAATTTTCTAACCGACAGAATCTCACTGACTCCCATATATTTTTAATGATGTAAATATTCCCACTTCCCCTAGTATTGACATTCTCGGTGTAACATTAACTACTAACTTGAGCTGGACACATTATGTTAGAAGCATTGCTAAGAATGCCTCTAAAAAACTGGGACTCCTGTACAGAGTTCGAGAATTCTTTACTGACGAGCAGTTGGCCGTAATATATAAAAGTCATGTGCGTTCTCAGATGAATTACTGTTCACCTCTGTGGGGTGGAAGTGGAGTGGTTGCATTGAGGCAGTTGGACAAAATTCAAAATAAAGCTATTAGATTAATCAATAACCCTGCAATCACACAGGACCTACCTACATTATCCATACGAAGAAACGTTGCATCCCTTGCATTATTCTACAGATATTTTCACAGCAATTGTTCCGAGGAACTTGCTTCAATTGTGCCGCCTCTCCACATCTTTCCCCGTAGAACTAGGGCAGCTGAGAGCGATGAATTTACACTTTCTCCTCCACAATGCAGAACTTCTGCTTATCAGAATTCATTTATCCCCAGAGCTACTACTCTTTGGAATTCACTTCCCTCGAATTGCTTTCCACAAACTTACAATCTACAAATGTTTAAATCCAGTTGTTACAAACATTTTATGAATGGAGGATGCCTTTAGGCACATGGACCTTTTTGTTTTATCTGTGTTTTTCCTTACTCCGTGCATTGTCTCTTTAACCCTTGTCTAGCGGGCCCTCTGTGGCCGTTTTGGGCCTTTTCAGGCCGTTCTGACTGCTATATCAACCATCAGTATGAAAGGAACTGTATTGCGCCGAAAACTAGGTGGAAATCGCTACACAATGACGCCACATAAAGCTACGTAGCACTCGTGGAGCACTGACCGTGTTACCTCGAAGATGGAAGTTTAGCTGATTTTGCTACCTTGCTCACTTTTAGCGAACTATTGGTTACACTGTCATCCTCCCGCGCGGTGGGGGAACTGGAGTTAGTGTGGGCCGGGAGGCCACAGATGTCGGACGTATGGATCATTACTATCCCACCCATTTTCACTCGATTTCCACCCTTTTTTCACCCGTTTTTTGCCAGTTTTTTCAACTCGACTTATGTGGTGTGCCGCTTTTTAACCCGTTGAGACCCAGCGTCGCACGTGTTGCGTCGGCAGTCTTTGATCACCAACTCCCAGCGACGCATCACGTGCATCCGACATATAAAAAACACTTACGTGGCTCGTAAGGTAGGAAATGGCGGGAGAATAGGAGGGGGAGGTACCGTAGTGTGTGTGGGAGCCGGGCCAGTAGGTGTGAGCGGGCCGAGACAGCCGCGCGGCTGGTGGTGGTGGGCTTAGTGGGGATAGTTTACACCCCTAGTTCACCGCCACTTTGAACCTTCATTACTCCGGTCGTATGGGAGCTAGAGGCTTGAGATTTTTGTGAGATACTCCTTAGGATGTATGCCGTACAATGCCATACTCAGTTTTTACCCTAGTGCTCCTGGGCGGGTGGTCATGCGGGGGAGACGAACTACTGAAACCCCCCCCCCCGCCCCCCAAATGACCGAAATGATTTTTTTTAATTTTTGTGTTCATTTCTCACCATTCTCTTCCATTTTGGCTCAACAAATTTTTTTGAGGCTCCCCTCCCCCCCCCCTCCCCCCCCAAAAAAAAATGTCAGAGGTGATTTTTTTTTTTTTTTTTCATTTCTCATCCTTGTCTTCCATTTTAGCAAACAAAAAAAATAAGTGAAAATGGCTTGGGACTGGGGTGAACAAAATATTATAACTAGCCGGGGCTCAACGGGTTAAGGGTTAAAAAAAAAAAAAAAAAAAAAAAACGACTAGAGTTCACATGGTCGATATTGAGAACATTATTGCGAGTGTACGAGTGTACGCATACATATTCTTTCTAATAAGTTCTTTCTAATAGTCCGCACTATACGCCTAGGCCTACTCAGTTTTTGTTTCCAGCTGATGGTAATTTACTATCTCTCCATCCTGATTACTGGTCTATTATCGTGATTTTGTAGCGAAATATGGTGCTAATTATGAACACTTGGCAATAATAAGACGCACAAATCTAAAAGTCTGATGCTAAAGGATTCAATTAAACATCAGCAGGAAAAAATAGACATATAATCATCATTTAGCCTATTTAACCATAAATGTTTGAAGGAATATAAATGAGATACCGGAGGATAAAGAATTCCAAGAAGCGAACACCAACCCATTACCACCAATAACCAACTTGCAAGACCAACCAACCCGGATTGCAAGCACTAAAATATTCAACAACAACTGGACCAAAGTCAAAGAAAACCAAGATGGAGAAGACGCCAGAGAAAACGCAACCGACAGGGGAAACTATTACAACCTCCCGGATCACCATGGCCACATTCTACACACACGACTTCAGCAACCCTATGCAAGGTAGCCATCAACCTCAACCTTGTGCCTCAATAGACTAACAACTAAATAGTGAAGTGTACACCGAGATGCAGAGTAAATGTTTAAAACCAGCGTTAACATACCGTAAGAGTGCATATTATGATAACAAACTAAACAGGCCAGAAATAGCAGAACAGCCTCACATGCCCAATGCAAATATCCTTCATATCCCCCCCAAAACGAATGCCAAAGTGATATCCATGCATTCACTACCCCAACATAAATCCCAAGTGCAAATAACCCCTAGTGCAACTAGCTCCCTGAAAGAACACAAAGCCAGAGTGTCCAACATGCTCCTGGGTTTATGTGAGTACGAGCCGTTTCACCAGTGTCTTACGCTCTCGTATCGCAGGACTTTAGTAGGTAGTTGTTTCACCAGTGTCTTAGATCAGATATTAAAACAAATAGCGATACTGAAAGCGTGTGGGTAGAGATTAGCGGGGAAGGTGAGGCAATTATTTTGGGAACCATTTATAGGGCACCCTGTCTTTGTCGAAATTTAGGCAAATTATTATGGGAAGAAATCAGTAAGGCATCACAGAATAATAATGTTTGCATTTTAGGTGACTTTAATCTTCCAGGTATAGACTTGGTTAATCAAACTAGCAATAACGAACCCGAAGATTTGTTTGAAGTAGTACTAGACAACTTTCTCTTTCAATTTGTAAATTCGCCAACTAGAGGATATGATATTTTGGACTTAGTTCTTAGCAACAAAGAAAAATGGATAATAAATTTAGAAGTGGGCGACCAGGTAGGGAACAGTGACCATAAATCAATATACTTCTCTATAGAATTACATTTTAAACCAAAGGAAAATAAGGTTCTTATCCCTGACTTTAGAAAGGCGAATTTTAGAGGGTAAAAAAGGTAATTCAAAATTAAAGGTGAGGCAGGAAATTTAGTTCAGGTACGCCAATTTGTTCCAGCAGATCAGAGAGGTCGGGGCCAAGTGGGTCACACAGCTGAGATAGGTAGACAACCAACTGAAGGTTTAAATAGTGTGTATAATCAGTTCATCTCTGCCTTACAGAGCGAACAAGATAAATATATACCAAAAAGAAAATTTAGATCACATACAAACCAACCATAATGGATGATAAATAAACTATTAGATCTTATAGGTAGAAAGATAGGTGTGTACATACAAATACAGAAAGGCGAAATTCACTTAATAGGATACCACCATAACTTGTCGAGGCAGGTTAACCCTCCGGATCCGGGGGCTCTCATATGAGGCGATCGTCGTGTCCGGGGGTATTCCTAAAAAATTGCTAAGTTCACAGTTCCATATCTACTGATTGAGACTACCTAGAGCAGTCAACTAAATTGCATAGTGTAGAACCAACCTTCGTCTGTAGAATGGCGTTGAGTTGACATCGCTACGATAAGTGGTTGACGAGATATGATGATGGGAATGGAGGTAATTTCCCGCATATTTTCGACTGTGTCCGAACGCTTCGCCGCGGCCCTGGCTAGCACGCACTAAGTCACTCGTCGCTCCCGTGGCTTTTGTACCGGTACACGATATTATGTATTTATGGAGATAATGTGATATTATTGTGTCATTTATTTCTTGTTCAACCATTATTTGAGTTATATGAAACTTTATATAACATATTTTCGGCGCTTTCACTGTTATTGTAATATTATTGTGTCACTTTCACTGTTATTGTAATAGTATTGTGTCACTTTCACTTTTATTACTCTTCTTGTTTTGAATTATTGTCACTCTCACTGTTATTATTGAGTTATTATTACTTATTATACATTTTGTGTCACTTTCACTTACTAGGTTTAGAGGCTAGGCTAGGCTAGGCTAGGCTACGCAAGCGTACAGTACCGTACGGTATCGTATTTGACACTTGTAATTATTACATTTGGTTGTTTCTTTCACTTAGACATATTGTTATATTGTTTTTAGTGTCACTTTCACTTTTTACAGGTTTCACTTATAAATACTTATTGAATAGTTACTCTAATATAGAGTTGTTGTGTCTATTTTACTTGCACATATTGTTATATTGTTTTTAGTGTCACTTTCACTTTTTACAGGTTTCACTTATAAATACTTATTGAATAGTTACTCTAATATATAGTTGTTGTGTCTCTTTCACTTGCACATATTGTTATATTGTTTTTAGTGTCACTTTCACTTATAAGAATTATAGAATAGTGTCTTTTTCACTTGCACATAGTGTTTTATTGTTCTAGTGTCACTTTCACTAGTGTTCTCAGGGTCAGTGCCACTTAGAAGTTTACCAGGATGTGGAAATCATCGTGGCAAGGCGTGATGCACAGTGCTACCTGACATTCCTGGCACTGATACAATGTTTTGATGGTTGTCTGGGGTCTTCGGGTGGTGTGGCTGCAGACATGGCACGGTTTCTGGGTCTTGCGACCAGCACCTACTGGAAGGACGACGATCCTGTGCTTCCTGTGGTGTTCGGAAGCGTATGTGCGGTCCATGGTGCCTATCGTGGATTCACGATAGTCAGTGATATAACCTACATTTTCTATGTATCATACCCTAGATACAGTTAGTACAGTATGTAAGCTTAACACCTTAAGAGCGGCCTATGCGGTTTATTTATGTGTACCGCCCAGCGGGGTGTTTTTAGCCAAAATAGGGCTGTTTACGTGATCATTTTCATGCCTAAATAAGACCCAGAACGTAGAACAAGTATCTATCCCTGAAAGGGCATAAACAGAGCTTTCGAATGACACCATAACGATCCTTGTATGATGGATAGTTTTCTTGCAATAACCGTGCAACGCGAGTGCAAAAAGCAGGTAATTCGGTACTTTCGGTACATAATTGAGTATGTAGCGAGTGAGAGAGGGAGGAGGGAGCTGAGATTTGTGTCAGTAGGTTCGCCGCGGTGGTCTGGAGCAGTCATACGCTCGCTAGTCTCCTGCCACCACTTGTCTCTCTCTCTCAGCCACATTACGTGCTGAAATTGCCACTCGACCTATGTCGAGCGCCGCCACATAGTCCAGCTTTATTAAAAACGACTTAAGTGGTGAGCCGCTTTTTAAGGGTTAATAAGTTAGATAAGGCCTATTATACGAAAGTATAGTATTTAAGTGTCTTTAGGAATGCATATATGATTTATCATGTAAACCATGCTGTAATATTATGTAAGCGGTGCGATATTTACCGCTAGATATCCACTACTAACTTAGCAGTAGCCGCTAGATTCGTAGCGTAAGACGATGACGTCTTGGATTGTGGCGCACCGCGTCAGAGCACTTTTATACTTCATCCAAGCAACAACTCCACTCTTTAGTTCGCTGCGATCCTGGTTCCGGTTTCATCTAGCTCTCATCATTAACTTAAACTCAACTACATCCTACAGACAGACCAACTGACAGCTAAGCCTTATTATCATGATTTAACTTTCTTCAACCTTACTTATTCATTCTTTATTAGTTCAGGTGCATCCATGCGGTCATCTAAAGGTAAACATCCAATGGTGTTCGAATAATAGCCATTTGCCTACCATCTATCAGCACCTCCATCAGCATTTCCACCTTGCCTAGCTGTATTCTATGGTGATTTTAATAAGTGAGTTACACTCCCGGTATTATTATTTATTTACATTATATGAGCGTACCTTTTCAGTCTTAGGTAGCCTACAGTACTCTTATCTTCCTTAAATCCCCCATATTGGTGCCCAGACCAACGGGACTTTGACCCACAGTTAAATTTCCTAAGTTAGGTATTATGAACAAGGGCTATATTGATGGAGGTTGTGGATCAAAGGATCCTAGTAGGGGTAGGTCTCGGCTATCACCATCATACCCTATATTTGTTTCCCTAATTTCATTAGTATTTACTATTTTCTTTGACTCATGACTGACCTACTGACTACATGACTGACCGGTGTCGCTCCCGGTCGGGTATTTCCACTTAGACACGATTGGCAACCTAGCGACCTCGCTGACTTTTGCATTATGGACATTCAGGAGGCCAAGTGGCTAGCACCATACGGTAGAGATGTGACCAATAAATTATTAAATCAATATACTCAGTCTACGAAACGACAGTATCAATCACATTGGCAAACCTTTACTTCTTGGATCATTAGAACAGAACAGACTGTGCCCTCAGTAGCATTAGTTTTCAATTATTTAAATTAGCTGTTTGAGCAGAAACGTTTATCTGTGGAAACGTTAAAAAATCACTTAACTGCGATTAGAGTGCCCTTTTTAGACCATACAGGTCTCTCCATACCGGTAGCGGAGGAAACAGGTTTTATGAGGGCATGTTTTAAACTCCGCCCACCTCCCCGTCAGCTCATGCCTACTTGGTCTCTGGACAAGGCATTGTCTTTACTTCACTCTCGTCTGTACCAAAATACTGCAGATTTTGCATTACTCTTAAAAAAGGCTGTATTCCTTTTGGCTTTGGCCACCGGGAACAGAGTGTCTGAGCTGGCGGCGATGAGCAACACACCTAATTGCCTTAGGAATGGTAGACTTAATGAATGTATTCACATTGCACCTTCCCCGGGATTTGTAGCCAAGAATGAGCACAGTGCACACGTGTTTTCTGAGTTCACGGTGCCGGCGTTAAAAAGGGGAAAGGTGCACCATAATCTATGTCCAGTGCAAGCTCTAACCAAATATTTGAGAGTGGCTCCTCCAGTGGCGTAGCTAAGGGGGGGGGGCGGGGGGGGGCTGTTTGAAATCGCCCCCCCGGGCCCCCAAGAGAAGGGGGCCCCCAAATGGATCTGAAAATAATAATAATTATACTAATAGTATATACTGTATATATAAGTAATATTAATAATGAGTAAAATAAACACCATGTGTGTTTTCTGATTTAACCTCTTTCTTTTCTTCTATCCTGCGACGACGTCATGGGTATTTAAAATTAGAAAAATAACGATCACTTCATCAGTATTGATTTGGCGGTGCAAGGGGAAACATTGTCGCTCTCGCTCCTAGCCACCACTTGCTTAGGACGCACTGCCTATAGGTAGGCCTGATGATTATACTTTATATACATTACAAAATAACACTATTGAGTTTGACAGTTGGTTAATATACTGTGTTTTTCGTAAGCATGTGTAAAGGAATAATAAGATAGAGCCTAATTTGACAACAAGGAACATGGTGATTGTTAGTAAGTTGAGTGTATAATCCAAGATTAGGCCTACATACAATTATATATAAATATATGAACCAAAAATTTCGGTAATATTTTCTTTTTCGTGAACTGTAATGGTAAAATCGATAGCTATATTTCATAGATAACCTATGTACTTAACCTTGTGAGAAAGTTGAGTGGTATCGAAGATATTTGTAGAGTAGGCTAAACTTCTAAAGTGCTAAATATTTAGGCCTTGACATTTGTAGGACTATGTTTTGGTCTCATATTTTTTTCTCGAACTGTAGGGGGCCTAACATAGCCTATACAATGTTTATGGTCTTACTAAACCTTAGCTTTATCGTGAAAAAGATGCATAGTCGTTTAATATTAGTCAATTAAGTATGGGTGCAATACATCAGCTAAAATAGAGCATAGAGAGGCAACATTAATGGTGTAGAGTGTAGGCTACCTTGGTTAGGCTATGAGCACTATGACTCATTCTTTCAAATTTAGACTCTGGAGCACTTTTATTTATGCTACCATACGCCTTCCATATAGGCTATAGGCTATGGTGGCTGTACATATCAAGCCCAGGAACTGTGAAATAAGAAGGAACACAGTTGTGAGCATTGAATACTCGTTTGTAGGTTAATCTAGCCCTTTGGCTGGTTCAGGGTCAGGTGCAAACGTTGGTAAGCTTTCTAACAAGTTACTGGGGTTCTCAAGAAGAGGCCCCCAGTATTGAGATTTGAGGTAATGCATAGCTTGATTAGGCCTACCAATGACGCCTATTTTAACTCCCTAACGCCAGTGGTGGGGTTGAAATAATATTTTAATGTTATCACGTTTCATGTACATTATTATGTTTATTATTTTATTAGTATTATATTTTATATTCTTATTTCAGACATGCCTAATGAACGACAAAGAGAAAGAGTTCATCAAAGTGGTATATGTTTTACAGTATTGTACCATCCATTGTACATGTATTCCTAATCCATTAGATAACGGTGATATAATATTTAATTGTATATTAAATTATTACCAGTACCCCACTATTGAGTCATGGATATCGTCAAAATGCACCTAGGTAGCATTATTATTCTAAAATTTTCTCAGGGGGGCTTACAGCGCCCCCCCGAACCCCCCAGCTGATTAGGCTCGCTTCGCTCGCCACCCCCACCCCCTTCTATAATAAGCAAACCATGGAGGGGGCCCCTCCAGGCACCAAGCCCCCTGGGCCTCCAAATCTCTAGCTACGCCCCTGGGCTCCTCTAAACCCCCAAGGTGCTTTAATATGGGTAGCGAGTACAGGTAAACGCTTACTGAAACAGAGATTATCTTCTCTTCTGGTCGAAGTCATTAAAGAGAGTAATCCCGGCGTTGTGGGTAGGGCCCACGATTTACGCAATTGGGAAGCCTCTTTACGTTTCCTGAAGATTTTTTCAGTAGAAGATATTTCGTCCACACAGTTGTGGGCGTCTAATCATACGTTTTTTACTAGATACTTGTCAGTTGCTCTAGACAAACCTTCCTTACCATGTATAGCTTTAAGGCAGAGGGTCTAGGTGGCCCTACAGTCACTTTTGTTTACTTTCAAGGAAAAGGGGGGAGGGGGGGGGTGCAGTCAGTGTAACATAGGACACCCTAGACCCCGCCGGAGTATAAGAGCTGTGATACAATTTATGGTTAATGTGATATGAAAATTTCTCTGCGAGAAATTGTGCTAGTACAATGTTAGTACAAAACAACGGGGTTGTCATAGTAGTTTTAGCTGTGAAAGCAATTTAGTATTAAACAGTGGAGATATTTTGCAAATTATTTTCACGAATATTATGGGGTTTATTATGTGCACATGTAAACTTATAACTTGTTATTATTGTCACCACTCGTTGAGTGGGGTGCATTTGTAACTACAGATCTGTTCACAGAATCTCCAGAGTTACCCTTTTTTGTCAAGCAGGCTTCTTTGAAGCACGCACCTGCTTGAAACCCTTTTTTGTATTTATATGGTCTGCGCCGTATTTAAATATATTTTTCAAAGTAAGAATACTATGTGGTTGTTTGATTATCTGCTTTGCTAGAGTTATGATATGATTACGAATGTCCCCCTCCAGTCTTAGAAATCAGGCATGTTCGTCAATGATGGAGGGGCCACTAATAAATTATAGGTTTGACTCCTGTAAGGAGATAAAGAAAACCTAATATTTAGTAGTGGCCCCGTAATCATTGACGACTGGGGCCCTCCCGACCATCCCCTTCCCATTCGTTGATGTATTAAGGATTTTGGTTTACTTGATATGTCAGTGAAGGAAGAATGACGCCTGAATCAGCGTCTGGTCAAAGATCCACACAAGTACATCCACGATATGATGGAAAGCTTATTGGATAGTTATTCTTATATTCTTTTTATTTTTATTTTTTACGAAGTTTTTTCGTAGTGAGAACCCAATTCATAATGACTGAAGCCATGAGTGAGGTCGCGTGCGCTCATGATGAAGGCTCCTCAGATTTTAAATGCTCTGCGCGGTAGATTCAAACTACGGCGGCTTAGTGTTTGAAGAGGATGCCTTATGTAATAGGCATGTTCGTCAATGATTACGGGGCCACTACTAAATATTAGGTTTTCTTTATCTCCTTACAGGAGTCAAACCTATAATATCACCCCTCCACCACACCAATATATCCTCCAAACACTTCACTAAATCCTTCCTCTTCTTGTTAGCCCCGTATGCACTCGATATTCCTTGAATTAATTGTCCATTCCCATAACATATGCCGGAGCCTCAAAACTTGCGTCCGCCCTCCGCCATGGTATGCCGCCCCTATACAGCACGTGATATAGGGATTTCTGTAGGAGAAGAATGGGTCGTAGTAGTGCTATAGTTTGCAACCTTTTCTTACCTAAATTGTAAGAAAAAAGCAAAGAAAAAAAAAATTGACCTAGTTTTATGGTCACATACACCTGTGCCAAATTAAATTTACATTGGAAGTATGCCTGGAAGTTAGTAAATAACCAGTCGGTCCCCTTAATCCGGCAAGTGCGGGAAGACTCTTAAGAGTTTCCCCGGTTACCTAGGGGCTAGGGTAGTTATTTGTGCATTTCTAGCCTTGGATTCTGACAGAATTCGTTATATTTACAATATAGAGCATTATTTGTTTTCGGTATGCTTTTATTTTACATATATGATGTATATATGAACCTTCAAGAGTGCTAAAATAAGTGGGAAAAGCATTTGGGTGGTGAAAAACGAAGATATTGGCCACCCGGTCATAATCTCAGGCGAGAGAGAGCCACAGGCAACCCTCCTCTCTCGCTGTCTGTGAGGTAACTGAGACGAGCGGGGCGGTGTGGGCCGGTGTCTGGGTGTTGCATAACGATCTTTTCTGCAACCCACTTGTGCTACATTATCGCGGGAGAGAAAAATAACCGATAAATGATGATAATAAGAGGAAAAATAGGTGATAATTGAGGAGGGGAGGGAGGGGGGAATAAGGTGGGGAAGGAGGGGAGGGGGGTGGGTGAGATTTACATGGATGAGTACTGGAGGGGAATTATCTCACCTAGAGACAAATTCCTTTGTTTTGATAGGCCCTTTTTTTTTATGGAAGGCTTTTTTTATGGTCTTGCTTCCGTGAGGCCTATCGCGTTCCCTATAGGAAGCCTTCCGTGAGGCCTATCGCGCTTGCCGGGTTAAGAGTCTGGGAAAAACAAAAATCCATTTACAACACCACAAAAAAAAAAAAAAAAAAAATTGCCCCTGGGCCATGCCAAATATCACTCCTCCACCTCCCCTCCTTCCCCACTTTCCTCACCTCCTTCAGTTATCACCTATTTTCCCTGTTATTCCCTTATTCTGTGGTCTATTTTCGTGCTAACATTAGCGAGTTGGTAGCAGGGCGTTGTCATCACTGCTACCAAGCGTAGGAAAGAGCGAGAGAGAGACTATTGCGTAACAGTGTCTCTCCAGACAAGGGGAGGAGAGGAGGGGAGGGGGGTTGCCTCAGCCATACTTTATGTAACTCCCGGCCTGTATCGCCGATTTTGACCATCCAAACGCTGTTTCCACTTGTTTTATTGCTGTAACAGGTTAATACCTTTATAATCAACCTATAATAGGCGCATAATATTATATGGATAAGTATTAATGCTATTTATGGTAAAATAATGATGTTAGTGATGGGAACAGCTCAAATACGTGCGTATAGAAGTGTGGTGTCTCATACCCCCCATGCGCACGTCTTAGGTTAAAGAGTCCAAATCAGTGTCCCGTAATGGAGAGAGTGGGGGACGGACAGTTCGCCCGTCAACACTACAAAATTTTCTCCACAGAGTAAAGATAGGGCTGCGACTAGTGTAGGACGAGATGTATGAGCGCCACGAAAGCACTTTACTTCGGATGATATTGCGTTTGACAATAGCGCAGACTTTATTATAGAAAGTTTTGAGGGCAAGTTTTTCAATGGTGATGGTGATGAAACGGAAGCATTGAGGATGAGTAGCAAGATTGGAGAGGGAGGTTTTAATTCTCCGTTGCTTATCACCTACCCTGTTGAGAAGGCGCTCTACCCTGTGTTTGAATTTGATCATGCTAGCCAGTTTGGGTGACCACCAAGGGACTCGTCGAGGATGTTGCAAGGAGGAGGTGAATGGTATGTGATGCTGTGCAGTAGAGGTTAAGAAAGACATGAAATATTCAAAGTTAACTTTGGGGGTGATCATATCCGAGAAATCTTCAATATCAGCTGTGGATTCCGTGTATGTCGGCCAATTAGCTTTGGAGAGATTATATTGAGGTAGTTGTGTAAAGGGTTCAGGGGATAAGTAGTTTAAAAGAATCGGGTAGTGGTCGCTGGAGAATCTTTCCTGCAGAACCGACCACTCAAATAAAGGGGCGGCGTCAGTCGAAGCAAGCGAAAGGCCTATCGCAGAGAACGAGTTGTGTGCTGCAGACCTAAATGTAGGGGAATCTAGGTTCAAACAGCAGAGTTGTGAGTCAATCAGAAGGTTTTCGATATGTTTACCCGGGGTGTCTGTAAACGGGCTTCCCCATAGTGGGGAATGTGAATTGAAGTCACCAAGGAGGAGGTAAGGAGGAGTTAGTTGTTGTGTGATATGGAGATCAGCTGTGTCATGTTTACAAGAGGGTTGGTTGTAGGACGAACAAATAGTGAGGGATGGAAGCTGTGGGAGGGAGATGGTAACTGCAGAAGTTTGAAATGGATTGGGATTGAGGGTGATTGGAAGAAAAGGATATTGGTAATGAACAAGAATTGCTGTACGATAGTGTGTGGGGGTAATCGGAGAACTAACCGCGACAGAGTAATGTCCTGGGAGGGATCACAATATTGCCTACATGCTGTAGGCATATGCTGATTGGAGAGTATAAGCGAATGAGTCTTTGTAATTCTCCCATATGAAGGCGAGCTTGGTATCCGTTAATGTTCCACTGGACAATATTATGAGGCATTGTGTACAGAAGGGGACACATCTGTATTGGGTGTGATGTCGTTTAAGGAGTCTGGCGAAGAACGGGGAGGGATAGTTGCTTGCGGGATTTGAGACGTAGGGGCAGATAAATTGGGAAATTCATCATCATTTATTGCAGAGAACTGTTTTACGAGTTTGGGAACAAGTGTTGGAGAGTGAAGGAGCTTTAGCTGTAATGTATGTATAAAGTCCTGCGGCGAAGTAGTGGCAGTATCTGTGTTAGGGGAGAGAGTACGTGCAATGATGAAGGCGTTTGCTCGTGCAAGTATTTGAGAATCTGGCTCAGAGAGATGTGGGGTGATGTACTCTGGAAAACATCCAGAGCATCCGCAGGCACCAGGGGGAATACCCTTGCTGCAGAGAATGGGGGTTATCAGAGGAGGGTGGCACAGGGGTATCCAGATGCATAAGTTCTTCAGTCGTGCTTTCCGTATGAGTGGCAAGAGGAAGCGGAGTATTTGGAATTGGGGGGTGTTCTTCAGGGTCTGAATCACAGGGAGCGTCCTTTGTGAGTAGACGTTTACGAGTACCATACTTTCCGTGAGGAGTTGGGGTAACGGGTGTCGTCGATTGATGGACATCAAATGCAGACTGTGTGAGTACCATTTTGGTCAGATCGGAGTCAATGAGATTATTGTCCTTCAGGTATTGCGTCATTACGTCTGTGGGTGGAAGGTTAGGGTGTTGGATATGAGAGACACAATAGCAAGGGGGTTTGTGATGTTGCTTATTGTTTATTGGACTACGAGAGGATACAAAGTTCCTTAAATGTTCTTCGAAGGCTCTAGGATTGGAGGTTTTGTGCCGGAGGAGAAAGTATTTGCCGCAGTCGTGACATCCACAGTCTGTATCGTGATTAGGCATGGTACACAGATGGGTGGGTGAGTCATTGTCCGAATCACAAGAAAAGGGCCTAACTGGTATGGCAATCCTGCGTTTTTTAGAAGCCTGTGTCCTTAGTAGTTGAGGTTGTGGCGAAGGAGCCGTCGCACGACCTCCTCCTCCGTAGGCATTGACCAAAATTCCATATCTTCCGAGATGCCGGTAAAGCCTTCGAATCTATTAGAAGTGGACAACCCAGGAGAAGAGAGATTAGCGAGGCAAAATGTTTCACTTGAGGGAGAATGTCGAGGACTGTTTTGTGATGTAGATGGTCCCTTCGGACGGAGAGTAGCAGCTGTTGCGGGAGGTCCATATCTCCGGTAGGGAGGAGCTTTGCCTTCGTCCCTGAGTTGCGTTTCGGCCGCCCTGAGTGGGAGACCCGACTAGGCCTGTAGGTGTAGTATCTCCCGTTGCAATTTGTAATGTGGGCAGTCCCTATTGTTAGCTTCATGGCGTCCGTCACAATTTGCGCATCTGGCCTCCTTTGACTGCCAGTGTTCCAGATCATGGAGCTCAGAGCCGCAATATTGGCAACGAGGACAGCGTGCTCTGCACCGTGCAGTACACTCTAACCTCCATTTAACCCGTTGAGACCCAGCGTCGCACGTGTTGCGTCGGCAGTCTTTGATCACCAACTCCCAGCGACGCATCACGTGCATCCGACATATAAAAAACACTTACGTGGCTCGTAAGGTAGGAAATGGCGGGAGAATAGGAGGGGGAGGTACCGTAGTGTGTGTGGGAGCCGGGCCAGTAGGTGTGAGCGGGCCGAGACAGCCGCGCGGCTGGTGGTGGTGGGCTTAGTGGGGATAGTTTACACCCCTAGTTCACCGCCACTTTGAACCTTCATTACTCCGGTCGTATGGGAGCTCTAGGCTTGAGATTTATGTGAGATACTCCTTAGGATGTATGCCGTACAATGCCATACTCAGTTTTTACCCTAGTGCTCCCGGGCAGGTGGTCATGCGGGGGAGACAAACTATTGAAACCCCCCCCCCCCCCCCGCCCCCCAAATGACCGAAATGAGTTTTTTTTTAATTTTTGTGTTCATTTCTCACCATTCTCTTCCATTTTGGCTCAACAAATTTTTTTGAGGCTCCCCCCCCCCCAAAAAAAAAATGTCAGAGGTGATTTTTTTTTTTTTTTTTTCATTTCTCATCCTTGTCTTCCATTTTAGCAAACAAAAAAAATAAGTGAAAATGGCTTGGGACTGGGGTGAACAAAATATTATAACTAGCCGGGGCTCAACGGGTTAACGGATTCCGATTTAACGGATATCGGCAATAACGGTCAAAAAATGTAGGCCGGACAATGGACCCAGCAACGGACATAGTCCGTTGCTATAAAAAAGTTGGAGCAAAGTCCGTTGCTCTATCTATTTATCTCTCTAATGCACCTACCTAAATCCCTTATACATTAACATAACTATGTCTTATTTGGACTTTTTGTAATCTTTGAATCATTTCTAATGTGATGGAATTGAAAAATATAATATCCTTCCAGCACATAGATAAATAATAAATAAGATAGTCAAAAAAATAGTTCAACCCTCCCCTCAGTCTAGGCTCCGAGACGCAAGATTTACGTTTGATAGATTTTTTGTTTTGTTTTTTTCCCTCGATATCACACTCTTTCTATCTATCTATCTCTCTAATTCATCTACCTAAAGCCCTTATACATTAACATAACTATGTCTTATTTGAACTTTTTGTAATCTTTGAATCATTTCTAATGTGATGGAATTGAAAAATATAATATCCTTCCAGCACATAGATAAATAATAAATAAGATAGTCAAAAAAATAGTTCAACCCTCCCCTCAGTCTAGGCTCCGAGACGACGGAAGATTTACGTTTGATAGATTTTTTTGTTTTGTTTTTTTCCCTCGATATACACACTCTTTCTATCTATCTATCTCTCTAATTCATCTACCTAAATCCCTTATACATTAACATAACTATGTCTTATTTCGACTTTTTGTAATCTTTGAATAATTTCTAATGTGATGGAATTGAAAAATATAATATCCTTCCAGCACATAGATAAATAATAAATGAGATAGTCAACAAACTATTTCAACCCTCCCCTCCGTCTAGGCGCCGAGCTTCCCAGACGGGAGATTTACGTTTGATAGATTTTGTTTTGTTTTCTTCCCACGGTATACACAAAATGATGGGGTAATATTATAACATCTTTTTAATTGACATTTTTGTCGTTTTTGCTGATTATGAGTTGGTGGAAAATAAAATCTTTAATTCTATCATATCGGAAATGATTCACAGATTATATAGAGACCAAATAATATACACTTTTAAGTGTGTTCAATAGTTTTGCATTATCAATAGGGTGTAGCACAAGGGATTACCAGGATTTATTTCAGGTACAGTAAAAAAAAGGATGCATAACAGTTAAATGTCACGATCCGATCCGGACACCTGTACTCAACACCGGATTTTTCTCAAGGAATTTCCGGATTACATCCGGACTGGACAGTATTTAGCAGCAACGGACATTTAGCAGGAACGGACAGGTGCTTTTTTTTTTTCTTTTTTTTTTTTTCTATATTCCAACTTACCTCCTCTCGGGCATAGGCTGAGAGCCTTAACATTCACCGCTTTACAATGAACAGTGAAGCCCGTGAGGTCTTGTTCCAGTCTAGGGAGTGAGACATGTGAAGCACGTAGAGTACAACGAGCACCTGCCATCTTGCCTTCACATGAGGCACGGTGCTCACTCATGGCCCGAAACGACCCCATCTCTGAAGCCATCTCGTTCCTGTGCTTCACTGTTTCACCCCCTACACTCGGACTCTCACACTTACACACACACAACGCCACCTGTTGAGCAGATAACTCACCAGGCATTGCACCCCTATAGCATATTTTGAATATGGGAATATTCATACACTGCTATTTAATCAGGGAACAATGAGGGTATTTTATTGACGTTTCGGTGGGCTTGTGGTAATGCACTGATACTAGGTACAGCACAAATTCCATCCCAATAATATCTTCCCATTGATACATCAGGATTTGAACCCGGGACCTTTGGATTACCAGGCAAGTGGCAAGACCACTCCACCACACCTCCCCACGCATTTGTCCGTTAAATGGAGGGTCGAGTGTAGTGTGACCAAAACGCCAGCATTCTGTACATTGTCTAGGTCTATAAACGTAGCGACGTACTGGCAGTTGTCGTCCAGCTAGTTTGACATGCATGGGGAGGACGTGCCTCTTAAAGAATACCTTGACAATATGCAAACCGGGTCGATCATAGTGTTGGGGCACAACATAAGTGTCTACTTTGACGATGGAGGGGTCTGTATTTTTCAATAATTTCAAGATGCGTGGGGTCGAGTCTTGAAAGCCTTGATCAGCAATTTCGAAGTCCGAGGGGAGGGCCACTGTACCTATGCGCTGATTAAGGTATTCGTCTTCCTTACCTGTATACCTGCCAACGTGGGTGAGAAAATGGTCTTGTAAGGCTTCTGATTGTTCTTGTGTGGCAGCCTCAATCATGCGTTTTCCTTTCCCAACAGTGTGTACGGTGAAGTCACCGAAGGTCGAAGCAAGAGAATCATAAAGATCAAGATCGTCCATATCACCAGTGACCTCGAAGGATCGAGGTCAATCAGGGGGACGAAACATGGCGTCTAGGGTCGGTTTTGGGACTGGGGTATATGTGGTACGACGACCTTTGTTCCGTGTGCGCTGAGGAACATGCGGCTTGAGGGTTTGCACAGTAGATGTAGTTCCTTTATGAGAGGAATGAGGAGTGGATGTGTCAGTAGATTGTGAGGTCAGAGTTGAATCAGTGGTCGTTGGGGCAGGATGCACAGTATGGGCAGTTGAATTCCCTTCAGTACCAGTACTCAAGGTATTCAACGGCCGAGGGTTAGTTAATGTGACAGTAGGCCTTTGAGATCTTGGAGGTACATAAGCAGGTTTGTTGGAGGTAGCAGATCCAGCATCCTGAGGTAAGATGGTAACAGATGTAGTCGCAGACTGGTCAGGGATACACGAAGTATCCGTAAGGGTGTCAGCTGAGGGCATCCGAGCTTCATCATTAAGGTCCTCAACTGAATGAATAGGTAGTCTAAGGCTAGGATCATGATCTGGTAATTTAGAAGTTAAGGTTGAGACCATGGGGTTGTCATCGCTAATATTGGTCACAGAGGCAGTACTTTGCATTGGAATTGATGCCGGGGAGACCAACTGATCGATCTCTCTATCCGACGATGGAGAATTCGTCACATTATCCGTAGGAGGCTTGCCAAGGTCAGGGATATAGGGGGGGGGGGGGTCCATAATAATAATAATATAATAATAATACTTTATTTCAGACTCACACAGTACAGAGGGGACCATACTGGGGTCCATATATACCTTACAGTAACATAAATATATATAAATATATATAAGCTACTGTACATAGGCTACATAAAATAAAAAGAAATTAAATAATACCCAGCTTGCTATCATGTAGTTCACAGCACTGCCTCAACCAAAAACAGTGGTCATCAAACTATCATAGAGAGGGGCGAGTCCAAAGACGGTGCAGGGGCCGGTAAAGAATCCGGAATAGTGCCACCACCATCCGAGGGGATGACGGTCAAGGAAGGTGAATCAGTCTCAATAGCCATATCCATGCCAGTGCCGGTGATCAAGGGTTCAGAGGAAGTCTCCATATGACGAAGGTATTATGATTCGTCCGGGATAAGCACCATACTCACCACGGAGCCTATAATTAGAGGACTTGGTATTTGCCCTACGAGTCAAACCCTGATATACATCCCTACCCCCTGTGCTTATAGACGGTCAACTCGTCAGCTTCGGGTCCAGCACAGAGAGCGAGATTTGACGATAAAAGTTTCCCCTCGTGCGTGCATGTCAGGTACTCCAGTTCTACGGGTGGAAGGGAACGCCGTCCATATCCACCCTCCATCAATTATATAGAGTAGTCCAGTCATCAACGATAGAAGACGGGGAAGCAAAGAAAAGGACAAAGTTAGAGAGGGAAAAAGACAGAAAAGTGGTACCTTGCAGGCCTCTGGAAACCTACGAGGAGGGAGGTCTTGGTCCACTAGGGCGGCGGAGCCTCAAACATAAGAAGGTCTGTCTCCTCTATGAACAGAGTCCACCGGCCAACCTTCAAGCCCCGCCACCGCGACACGGTGACTCCCTATCGGCGGGGTGTATATTGAAGTAAAATGTACAAGAGGGTCAATTCTAATTGCCTCTATATATAGAAGCCCAAATAATAGTAGGGAAGAGGATGATAACCTACTGAAAGCAATGGAGGAAATAGATAATAGAGAGAACAAATATAAGATTTTGATTGAAGATTTCAATTTGCCAAGGATCAACTGGGCAAATTGTACTACTCCAGCGGGACAGTGTAGCCTGGAAAACAAGTTTATAGAGAAAGTAAGAGATTGTTTTTTAACGCAACATATTACAGAGATGACAAGATATAGAGATGGGAAGCAGGGGAGTGTACTTGATTTAATTTTTAGCAATGAGGAGGATATAGTGGAACATGTCAATGTGGATAGCCCTATAGGTCGTAGTGACCATGCCTGTATAAGTTTTAGTTGCAATATTAAAACAGAGAGGGATGATAGAAGCAATAACAAAATATACATGTATGACAGAGCAGATTATGAGCTGCTGAGAAGGTGTCTGGACATTGACTGGGGGGAATACTTGAACGGTGAAGACGCTGAAGGAATGTGGAGGAAGTTTAGAGTCAAACTGGAGGATGTTATATCCGAATGTGTACCAGTAAGGGAATATAAGGATAACAAAAATTGAGGAAAAGAACGAACCCAGAATTACCAATGAAAAGAAAGCTGTGGACTTTGATAAGAAGAAAGAAACGATTGTGGGATAGATTGAAAGTGTTAAAAAAGAACAGGGGGTCTAGTATAGAAGCTAAAGTAGTGGATTTGGAACGTAAACAGATAAACAATAAAATAAGGTGGGAGACAAGGAATAAAGGAAAGGGAGAGAGCGATTGCAAGAAACGTGAAGGATAATCCAAAAATATTCTGGAAGTACATTCAGGAAAAGTTAACGAGAAGAGTAGGGATCCCAGAGCTGGTAGGGGGGTTGGATGATGGGAGTAGAGTGGAGATGGATAAGGAGAAAGCAGAGGTGCTGGGGAAATACTTTGGGGGGTATTAACATTAGAGTCGGATGATGCAGTGCCAAATATTCCCATCAAACAGGCACCTGCACTAGAATTAATAGAGTTTTCCCATGCTAAAATAAGAAGGGCTATAGAAAAAATGAACAGAAGTAAGTCCCCGGGACCGGATGGGATACACCCAAGAATCATAAAGGAAGGACGTGAGATGTTAGTAGAGCCATTGAAAATTTTATTTGAGGTATCGTTTAATACAGGACAAATCCCGATGGACTGGAGAGAGGCGAACATAACAGCTATATTTAAGAAGGGAAAGAGAAATGACCCAGGAAAGTTTAGACCAGTCAGTTTGACAAGTGTTGTGTGTAAACTAATGGAATCGGTAATTAGAGAAGGAATAATGGAGCATATGAAATCAAACCAACTTTTCAGTGGGAGACAGTTCGGATTCTTGCCGGGAGGTCGACGGTACTACAGCTAATTAAGGTGGTAGATGATTGGATGCAAATTCTAGAGGATGGTGATGTAATAGACGTGGTATATTGTGATTTTATGAAGGCCTTCGATAAGGTCCCACATAAAAGGTTAATAGAGAAAGTTAGAAGCTATAATATAGGGGAGAAATGTGTGAAATGGATAGAAGCCTTCCTGAAAGATCGGAGACAGAGGGTGCTGGTGAATGGAATAGGCTCGGGGTGGAGGGAAATTACAAGTGGGGTTCCTCAGGGATCTGTGTTGGGACCACTACTGTTCGTTATATTTATCAACGACTTACCTGAAGTTATAACTAATGGAAGTGAGGTATACCTGTATGCGGATGACGCTAAGCTGTATAGAAGAGTGAGGAGTAAGGAATATGTGGGTTTGCTTCAAGGAGATGTGGATGGCATGAAGGGATGGTCTGAGCATTGGTTAATGCCATTTCATCCAAAAAAATGCAAGTACATGCGGATTGGGACATGCAAGATAGACAAGGTAGGATACAGTATGTATGAAGCGATGGAGGAAGTGAATGCAGAAAAGGATATAGGAGTAGTGATAGACAATAAGTTAAATTTCTCAGAACATTTAGCGGAAAAGATAAACAAAGCCAATAGAATTGTAGGGCTGAAAAGGAGGACATTTGTGTCACTTGACGAAGAAATCTTCAGGAATCTCTATACAGCGCTGGTTAGGCCGCACCTGGAATATGCAAACCAGGTGTGGGCTCCATATATGGTAAAGGATATAGAAGCAGTGGAGAAAGTGCAGAGGAGAGCTAGCAAGCTAGTACCAACGTTGAAGAATGCGGGCTATGAGCAGAGGTTGAGGACACTGGGGCTTTCGAAACTGGCATATAGGAGAAAGAGAGGGGATATGATAGAGACTTTTAAAATAGTGTCAGGAAAGTATGATGAGGATGTGTGTGAAGGTATCTTCTTGATGCGGGAGGGAACAAGAACGAGAGGACACTCAAAGAAAATTTACAAAGAAAGAAATAGGCTTGAGAAGGCAAAGAACTCATTTTGTGATAGAGTGGTAAATGAGTGGAACGCACTGCCCCAGTATGTAGTCAATTCCGAATCAATAAGGGAGTTTGAAAGTAATCTTGATAAAGCATGGGGAAGACAAGATTTGAAGTTTGATTATAAAGCAAAAATACAGAATAGTAAAAATGTTGCGTCAGCTACCGCCGCCGCCAACACCGTGAACGACCGCAGCAGTGCAAGTACTGGTACTGAGCTGGATACACAGGCCTAGTTTGCCTTTTTCCAGAGGATCTACTTTAAGAATACTGTAAGAATACTGTAAGAATACTGTAAGAATACTGTAAGAATACTGTAAGAAACTGTAAGAAAACCGAGTGAGAGAACACTGTAAACCGGACACAAATCCCGTCCAACTCGGAAATTGCCGAGATATACAGTCAGTCCCCCCAATCCGCGCCTATATGGGCGGCATTACACGACGTGCATTGGGAATTTGCGCATTGGGGATAACATAACTTATGGAGAAAAATACATATGGGCGGCAGCCCGCATTTCCACACACATTTGACGGTAATTTTTTATCAAAATCAATACTAATTGGACAACCAAGCATACACAATAATAGAAACATAAACAAGTCATTCCTTACATTAAAATTAAATGCTAAAAGTAGGTGAGAGGAGTGGGGGCTCCGAGGCAGACCCCCACGACAGGGTTGACGTCACGATGACATTGTGGGAGACGCTTTCTGGAAGCGTCTCCCACAATGCCATCGTGAAGTCACCGTCTTGGCAACATAGATACAGGGTGTTGCGCGAGGAGTAGGGAGGGATGTGGCGCGGAATACAAAATTCAGCATTTTTACACCACTCTTCAACCGTGATTCGTGTAGTGTGGGGTCTAAACGTGTTTTAGGGATGTTGAGTATTTACCCTCGGCGCGGAAAAAACCGCGGAATACGTGTATTAGGGGGACAAATGACTGTACAGGGATATCTGAGAGGACGATACGCATTTTTACGTACCGTCTTAAAAAGCTAGCCGGGTTCGATTTCCGAAATATCGGGGTTTACTGTAATATAGCTTATCCTACCATAATTATTCTATCTATCTGGCTATTGCCTGACGCCGTGATCCCCGAGGGGCTGGCCATGAACGAACCGCCCCCATGCACCTCTGTCCCAGTCAGTCGACGCCCCTCCCCCCAACCAGCACCCGCCTTCGTTCATGTTTTCACACTCCATCCTTCCACCTCATATTCGGTCTACCTCTCCCCTCTGTCCCTCACCTCGCTCTCGTACCCCCTCCTAGTCCTTCCCTCCCTTTCCATACGTTCCATGTGGCCGAACCATCTCAAGATGTTCCTTTTCACACATTCCAGCACATCTACCTCCACACCACACCTCCTTCTTACTTCCTCATTAGTCTGTCTGTCCCTCCATGTAACTCCGCACGCACTCCTTAAGTAATTCATTTCCACTGCTC